>PVIR01002473.1:5671-70638 GCA_004026965.1 Petromus typicus | reverse complement strand
CTTCAGTTTGAAGTATGAGAGAGATAAATTTAGTTTAATTTTCAACAGATCAGCCTATCCATTTTCCAAATGGACCATCTGGATCAGCCTATTAAAATTAATTTATAACTTTGCAGAGTGAAAATTCGTTTGTTAGCTTAAATAAAGTTGCCAAAACTTTTTGTTGTGTTTTTGCTTTTTTTTACAGTTGTTTCTGTATAGCGGGCAGTGTTTCTACTTCCAAATGTATCTTATTCAACAAAACGCTTTTGATGGAGGTTTACAGATCAGGTATTTATCTCATAGTTCCAAATGTTTAAACTTCGATTACATGTTTGTTTATAAAGCTTCCTGAACAACTCAATTCCACTTATACGATTATTTTTATTAAAAAGGAGAAAGTACTGTCCATAGTAAATTAAAAAATGAATGTGCATCATGGTCTCAAGTACTTTCCTTCCTAGATTAACAGTATGCAAACTGGACTCAGAAGGCAGAAAGAGAAACGCTTTGGCAACAGTGAGTTCTGATTTTCAAATCGCTGAGTCCCTGAAGTCATCTAACCCCTTTAAGTCTCCGGTCTCCGTTTTCTTCATTTATAAATCAGAAATCACATTGTGTCTAGCAATTTCATAGGATTACCATGTGAATTAAAGAAGTATGCTCATGGTAAGTGTTCAATAAACGCTCTCTCTCTTCCACGGAAGAGAACCATGGCATAAACGCATGTATCAGAATTATTGCACTGCTACTGGCGCACATTTGACCCACTTTTATCATTTAAACTGTGTGTCTGCAGGGCCCTGTGGTGCACGCCTGCGATCTCAGCACTCTGGGGGTCAGGGGTCAGAGGTCAGAGGTGATGCAGGCTGGAACCTAACCTGGCAGCATCAGTGATTCAGTGAGAGCCTCTCTCAAAATTTCTTTCAAAAGTAACTCAGCGCACAGATTCTGGGTTCAACCCCTAGTAACGTAACATAACAAAAATAGGTGGTACGCTCTTATTCTCTGGCAATACTCAACACGCTTGTTTTTGTTTCCAATAAGGAAGGAGTATGTTAAGGAATACTAGAGGCAGTGAGAAGGAAAATATTCTGGCCAGTAGGCTGGACATGTTTAATATTAAAAAAAAAGAAGCCAGGTACGGTGGCTCATGCCTATAATCCCAGCCCTGGGAAGCTGAGTGTTTTTGGCTACGTAGTGAGTTCAAGACCAGCTTGAACTGCGAAGTAAGACCCTGTCTAAAAATTCAATCAATAAATCAATCTTAAAAAAATAAAAGCATCATGGACAGAATTTGTGATGGTAAAATGTGCTAATCTTCTGGAGGTAAGGCAGATATAATTTTTTAAACTACTCAATGATGGCCTCACTGATGCACAACTCAGCACAACTGTAATCCCAGCTACTCTGGAAGCAGAGAAGCAGGAGGTTCACAAGTTGCAGGCCAGCGTGGGCAACTCAGATACTGTCTCAGTGGTAGAACACCTGTCTAGCACATGCAAAGCCCTGGGTTTGGTTGGTCCCTAGTCTTAGAGGTGAGGTGTCTACTCTAACTAACAGCAAACAAAGTAACAGGCACTAATTATAGGCAAATCTGTTTTCATTATTATTATTCTGAAATGTATGAGCAACCTTAATAGGAACATAAGGTTCAGAGCCAACTCTTCTACCATTTGTACTTAAAGATGCACTTTATTTTTCTGAAACAAGAAACCTTTTTTAAAGTTATTCTAATGTTCACTACATGTAACCAAGTGACTGTCCTACAGTTTCACACCTGGAACGTTTCTGAAACGACTGGGAAATGATGTTACCTGACTGGAGTCGAAGGCCGTGGTCAGAGCGACTTAAGAGCAGAGCGTTCTTATTTTAAGCTCCACTATTTAAAGAATGGCAAATCAAGGCTTTCCTGTCTTTTTGTTCTGTTGGTAGTTTTTTATTTTTAAGTAAGTCTGAATTTCATACCTGTCTAAGTGAATTCTTCTCTGGTATTATCTTCCTAGGGGGTTCGCCATTATTACAGTCTTCTCTCTCTGAGGAATTCTGTGAAAGAAAGTAAGCTTTAATTCAGTTCTCATTACCTTCAGTCTTCTTTTGCGGGAGTAAACTGAATTACATTTTTAATTCTGTAAACTACATCACCATGTATATTTACGCATTCATTCTTCTGAAGACTTATATACATACCGACATACATATACGTAAAGGAAAATATATGCCCCTGCGTATAAATTAATGTATGTCAGACATGGGTGGGAAGCGTTTCATCTGCGTGTAAGCATTTGCCAGGAGACCACACTGGTGAGAAGTGGAATTTACCACCCTTCAGCACAGAACGACACTGGACAAAGGAGTTCAGCTCATGCTCAGGTGATGACAGCTTGGATTGTGATTATTATTATTATTTTTTAATTAGTTTTCAGCAATCACAAATGTTTAGGTGGATCTCTAACTCTAGGTCCTAAAAAATAATTTCTTCTTCTCAGATTAGATTTTCTTTTCTTAAATTAAGGTAGCACAGTTCTTAGCATAAAACATTTACTTAACCAGTGGTTTAGATGTGAGAGTCCACTCTTTTTCACTATCACCCCATCTGACTGCTAGAAAATCCCATACTGTCAGTGAGATTTTTATAATTATGGAGAGTGAAAAAAAAAAAAAACAGTAATTAAAAATGGAGCTCAAAAGTGCTAAAAAATCTGCTAGTCAACAGAACATAAATCATTACTTGCAAGGCAAAATACAGAAAATCCAAATTGCATATTTTTCAGCTTCTATTTCTAACATTAACATTTTAAAATTTGTTGTTGATAGATTCATGGTGTTTTATATATGTAGTCATCACATTCTAACTGAGGAGATACTTTGTTTTTATATCCAGAAATTATTTCCTGTGTGAATGTACCTAAATACTTTCATTGAAGTGTAAAATTATTCTATGCATTACTATGTTTTAAATTTAAGTATCGATGAATACTTTCCTGGCTTATATCAGGAATTACATTTTAAGAGATACTGAAAGATGAAAACCTGCTACCAGCTAAGGCCCTCTGCAAGGTGGCGGGGGCTGGCACTGTTCGCTCGCTGCGTCACCATTTGTCAGCTGCAGAGGCCCCAACCCCAACAAGTGTCCCCTTTGGTCAGAAATCTCCCATGGGTTTAACCTGGTGCTGCACATCTGTGATGATCACTTGTAGTAAAGATCCCTAAAATTAAGGCAAAGAAGAAAAGTATGACCGGAAAAGGGTGGAAATTCAAGAACCTCCGATTTCTAATTTGTTTTCCTTCCTTAATGACTATAAAACATGACAAAGGAGGAAGACAGTACTGTTAAAAATAACAACAAATTTAAGAAAAGGGGGTAACAAAGATAACAATTGTTATGGCTAGTTCCAGCTCTCTTTGGACGTATCAACTCAGTATTTTTACTGAGGCATCCATCATGAGAAATCAGAACAAAAACCCTCAGCTGGCATTATATAACACCGAGGTAGGACTATCAGCAGGACATGGGGCTGAGAAACAGGCACGCCGCCGACAGGGAGGAGAAGATACAGAACGGCACGCGGGGCCAGGGCGGCGCCACCCCAGCCCTCGCCGTCGCCTCTGTGGTTCCCGGAGGCTCTCCCATCGCCGCTCACACCCTTCGCTGATGCAGTCTCCCACGAACAATGTGGGTGCCTGCCTGGCTCACCAAATTAAATTCTGTCTAATAAATTCTACTTGAGAATAACTAGTTGATACAAGCAAGAATCATTTTTGGATGCTAAAATTAGCAGGTGAAGTTTGACAAATGGCAGGATAGCTGTAAACCCCAAAATATTTCTTCATAAAACATTTCATGACTACAAAAGAAAACAGTGACCTTACGGTGCAGAAATCTGACAGACACCACCTTAACATTATGTGTGACCTGATATGACGTAGTGAGAAGAAAATAGCACGTCTTCTAGTGTAGCCTTGCCATGAACACAAAACCTGAATCTCAGAAGAAAATATCAGACTAACCCCAAATGAAAATTACAAACTGTTCTGAACAACAACAAAAGGCAGTGTTTCCGATGAAAGGAAACCAGAGATGTAGCAATATGTGATCCAAGATTTTCTTTTCCCATAAAATTGGACTTATTGGGGCAACTGAAAAAAATATGAGCAACATCTGCAGACGTACTAACAACACTTTATCTATCCATATTAAATTCAAGACTGGATCCCCACTTTAAAAATTTACATACAGGAAAATAGTTCTATGAATTCTCAAAAATATACAATTGTGTAACTCTACCCCAATTAAAGTATGAAACCAGTCTCGCATGCCACAGACGCCCCAGTAATGTTTTCATGGCCAATACTCATTGAAAACCAGTGACTCTTCTGCCTTTTCCAGAATATCACACAGATAAGCCACGTAGCACGCAAGCTTTTGAATCCGGTTTTGTTCACTGATTCCAACATCTCTGAGATCTACGCATGTTGGTGAAGAAGCTACTTCTCTTTTATGGTCATATAGTGTTCCACTGTGAGGGGACAGTATATCCTGACTTTGATCATTCATACTGTGGTTTTTAGAAAAATGCTTTGTTTTAGGAAACATGTACCAAGACATTTGGGAGTGAAAGGACACTATGTAAACTTCAAATGGCTCAGAAAAAATAATTCAAAAATGGATGTATAGATATGTTTATATTTAATCAAAATGCTTCTGTATTTGCACTTCTTTTTTTTTTTAAGGTTTTTTGAGACAGGGTCTCGCTTTTGTGGTTCAAGCTGGCCCTGAGCTCAGCCTCCAACTCACATCACAGCAATCCTCCTGCCTCTGCCTCCCAAGTGCTGGGATGACAGGCGTGAGCCACCATGCCCGGCACTGGTATGTGGTACTGGTTGCCGCTGGGGTGAGTCTCCACACCCAGTATTGTTATGTGGTTACTGGGGATTGAACCCGGGTCCTTGCGCTTGCAAGACAGGCGCCGGAACCACTGAGCTACATCCCCGGCCCCATGTATTTGCACTTCTTAACACTGGTGAATCTGTGTGAAGGGTCAATGGGTATTCTTTGCATTATTCTTTCATAATTCTTTCTTCTGTACATCAGAAATTACTTCAAAATAAATATTAAGTTAAACAGTCAAATGTAGAATGACATTTGTTAAGAAATAGGAAAAAGTCAGATAAGTAAAAGCTAATTAAAACATATGATATCCCATCCCTTAAGCATGAGCCAACTCTACGCAAACCTGCTGCTGAAAGGTTTCCAACACTGACTCAGAACGTTCCAACAGAATGTGGCTCTAAGTCTAGAGTAACAATATTCTACAAATAGCAGTATGATGCTGAAACACTTCTGAAAATGATTCTGTTATGCTACCTTTTATATTAGGTGGGATAGTTATTTCTTAGCCAAGTTTATTTGCTAAGAAGAGGGCAGAATGAGTCTCATGACAACTGAAAATAGTTTTTTTCAGGTTTTAACATCGATGATACAAATATTAGAGGTTTGGTTAGAGTGAAGTTAAAAATTGAAATATTTTTGTGGCAGAAAATGACAGATGTTTGGTTAAAGCAAACTCAAAAAGTAAAAGGTTGCTAAATCTTACGATTGAGATGTCAGGGACATAGTCTGGACAAAACGTTATCAGAAGTACTGGGGATGAATTAGTCACAGAAAAAGTAATTCAGCGGAGGAACTCAAAATCAACACACTCTTACTATTTAAATTTTTCTCCCAACTATGTTTTTGTCCCAGATTTAAGCCCTCAGCATTAGCTTTTGCTCATTTTTTTCTTTCAACATATCTAAATAATTTCCAATCTAAAACTTTGCTTGGATTCATCCACTTTAATAGTCTAGCACTAATTTACGTTCCCAGACCCTCGACACCTCTACCGGTGGTTGTGTTGAGGTAACTCCCTACCTCCTGCCTAATCCACACCCGACACATGCTAGTATACACTTCTGTTAGAATTACTCTGAAAAGGTTACCACCCTGTTTAAAAATCCCTTTCTAGCTTCCCCACATATACAGGATAAACTCAAAATTCTTAAGAGTACAGCAACCTTAAAGTGACCAATTTAAACACTGGACCAAAGGGCCTACACTTTATGTGACATTATTACTCACCAAAATAAGGAAAGCCACATGCCTGGGCTTTTGCTGACTCTACTCCTCCAGCCTTCCAACAGCATCCACTAAAAGCTTTGCTCAAGGGTCAACCAGAATAATTCTTCCCGAGAAGACGATGCTTAGCCCTGCCCCTGGCCGCAGAGTCAGAGTCCATCTCCCTGAGCAAGCACTTTACTTCCGGGGCATTCCCGTCACAGGGACAAGCTCCCACCCCGCTCTCGCTCCGGGGGTCAGTCCCCTTCTCGGCTACACTTCACTGGCTCAACACTCCCTGAGAGAGATGTACGAGCTTTAAATTCCCGTCAGATGAGTACTACTGTCAGGTTAATCTTTCCTAAGCACCATTAATATGATGGTCTTCTCATCAAAAACTGTTAGTGGCTCTTCACACCCGTGTATCAAAATGAAGTTCCAGTTTTGGTTTTCAGGAGCATCCAGAACTTTCTGTCATGTTACACCCGTGGTGCTTCTGTCAACATGCATTTTCTGTCCTAGTTAACCAAGTCTCTCCCTAAACCTCCCAGATTGTGGTTTGAACTCTCTACTTTCGGTCTGGAAAGACCCTTCACTCCAGTCTAGTTCACTTGCCAATTACAGACACAGGAAGATCACTTAATCTAATCAAGTCCTAGGAAGCCTTCAAGTGAGGTTCAAATGCCACCCTCTTTAAGAAACTATGCAATCACTCCATCTTACTCTACTGGAAATTCCTTAACATTTTTATCTTGATTCACACAATCTGGCACTTAATTAGACACAGTTTTGCATTGCTAATTCTAAATTAATCAGTATGAAGAAAATCTTATTGGGATAGGTCTTATAGCTCCCTCTACTTTCCAACACACTGTATTCTATACAAATAATAGATGCTCAATAAATAATTCAAATCCTACATCCACACTATGCAGGTAGCTTCAAAAGAGTTTCCACAGAGGCAGAAAAACTTCAGTAATAGCTTAACACTACAGTCCTACTGTCCCCCACTCACAACGCTGGCATGATCACTCAGAGTGGAATTAGCAAGCTCAAACTTGTTTGAGCATGTTTTTTCAAATAACATTTTACTGGTACCCAAGCACACTCATTTGTTTACCTTTGATCTAAAGCTGCTTTCATACTACAAAAGTTAAGGTAAGTAGTCACAACAGAACCTATGGCCTACAAAGCTCTCAAATGGTCGTTATTTGGCCCTTCTGTAGAAAAAGTATGCTAACTCTTGATTCATGAGGAAAAGTTCTTCAGTGGATAACCAAAGCATGCCCAACTTTCTGGAGGTAAAGTGGTCTTTAGTGTTTGTCTTTTGTTTTTTTCTTTTTTTTTTTTTTTTTTGAGATAGGGTCTCACTGTGTAGTCCAGCCAGGAGTTGGACTCATTGTGTGGACCAGGCTAGCCTCAAACTCACAAGCAGTCCTTCTGCCTCAGCCTCCCAAATGCCAGGATTACAATTGTGGCACCATGCCTGGCTCCAGAAGACTTTTTGGTTTGGTTTTGTCTTTGATCCTAACAAGAAGTTGTCTTGATGGCAGCACACAGCAGGGTCACAGCTGGTATAATATTATCTACAACTCAGTAAATGGTATATTTACTGTGCTTAGTTATCTATTTGAACGCACGATTCCAGATGTCATGGCTGACTCTTCACTCAAAGGAAATCTAACTTACCTGGTGGTGAACAGTCAAGCAACTCATAATGGCCCTTGCAGTCTCTAAGCCGGGTGGGAGGAAAGGCTGAACCTGTGCTGGACAGCGCGTCTGCTGGGAACAAGTAAACTAGCACAAGGCCAGAAGCAGCATTGACACCTGCATGACAGCTGTCACTGGGACAACCCAACGGGCTTTGTACCTGGGAGGGTCACGTCACCTTAGCAGACCAAGTGAGTTGCAGCAGATCATAACTGGATTTTGACACGTTTGAAAAGTGGGTTCTGGTGCTCATCAGCAAGCAGTGGCAAATACTGAAGCCAATTTCTGGGAACTAGTTGCAAACATCACACAGTACCCGGCAAGTTAGCACTTTTCCCCTAATAACTGGTTATGTGGCTTGGAGCTAATTATAGTCTCCAACTATACATGATTTGCAATTTACAAAAATTGTTTGTTGTTTTTTTAAAGACAGGGTTTTGCTTTGTACCTCAGGCGGGCCTTGAACTCACAGAGATCCTCCTGCCTCAGCCTCCTAAGTGCAGGGATTACAAGTGTGCACCACCAACATCCTGCTAATTTACAAAAACAGGCACAATTACTCTTTTAGAAGGTTAAAAAAGAACTTAGTTACATGAACAAAATTATTCAAACTCTTCAATAAAAAGTGACAAAAACTGTGTTTAAACACATTTTAATTAATCCTTTTAGGATACAATGGGGGAAAGCTGAGGTCATTTAAGTTTTGAAGCTGACTAAAGAATCCTACCTACTACTCGTGGGCCAGGGAAGACCTGAAGCACATGTCCTCATAAAATAACAGTCTCTGATATATTTCCATACATACTGTTTTCTCCAGCATATCATTTCACATAATTAAACCACAACCACATCAGAGTCTCCACATCCCCCTACACTTCAACAGACTTATCAGTTTAATCTTTCAAGGGGTGCTACTATTTAGTAATACAATTCTCCAATCCAAGCATGGTGCTAGAAACCAGTTGGAATGAAAAGCATTCACTGGGACAACCAGCGAGGACTTCCACAGTACTGCTTCCCTCCCTGTGACTGGAGTCAAAAAACTGCCAACTGGGATTTTTTTTCCTTCTGATACATGGTCTGCCACTAATTATAAAACATCACAGATTCAGCCTTTCTCAAAATGCAAAGGGACTGTGTAGATCTGCAAAGAACAACTATCTTTTATGCTTCCAAATTCTTAATCCTGTTTGGAGCTGTCAGTGGGGGTTAATGGAAGCCTTGGATAGGAGAATTCCAATCTGGTTGGCAGATGGATAGGTTGGTTATAGCTGCATAACTATGTCTTGCCTGCAGGCACAATTCAGAACACTGTTAAAGCAATATAAAGTCTCTGTCAAGCTGAACCATTTGGATCAGTAGCAAGGAGAAATAATAATAAAAAAGAAGTTCATTTCTGGGCCTTGTGCATTTATGCTAGTATGCAGAAACTGATTAATTGTCATAGTGTACTGGTCCTCTATACCTCAGATTTCTACTTCTGGAGTAGATTTTGCATGCTAATATAATCATTCTCCCTCTTGAGACATTAGCAAATAATCAAATGAAAAACAGGATCATAATTTACTGAGATTCGAGCAATTCTCTATGCAAATTTGACTTGTTATTGCTGCTGCCTCGTTAATCTGAATGCCTTTGACAAACTCCTTTGATTTATGAACTCGTGACAACTCCAATGTGTATATATTTTGCTAGATTGACATTATCATTAAGAGTGGGTGGACTGAGCTCACATGAATGGCTGATTTTACTCGCTGGTGTCGGCTGCTCAACAGCTGAGCATCTCCTCCTCACAAAGCCCCTGAGCGGCAGGCTCTTCCCATCTTCTCGTCCATTCATCATCTCGATGTTAATTGGCCCAGGCTTTAAGCAAATTTTCAACACGATTTAAAGGCACGATGACACTGATTACTGACCCTCTGCCATACGGTGCCTATTGATTAACCTGACAGAGATGATGAGCTTGAGGGAAACTAGGTGTGTGGGGATCTCAGGGGAAAAAATGTATTGTCTATGCAGGCAAACACTTGTCATTACCTCACAAGCCAGAATTTGCACAGCACAAAATCCTACAGCACATGACTGCTGTAACACCTACGGCTAACACAAAGTGCTTTCTGTATTCAGAGATACTGCGGGTACGTCACGTCAAAGCACAGGACACTCCACAGACAGAAGGCTGTCTTTCAAACCAACTGTGCTTGTGTTGGATGATGTACATAATGTATTACAGACTAAATGAGAAAAAAGTAATGGGTAGCCAGGTCGCATTATATCTTAACAGAAAACTCGTAGAATGGGGAAACAAACTAAATTCTTCAAAACAGAGGAGAAAAGGGAGGATCAACCTGCCACTGCTATAACAAGCTCCCATTCTAACTACTTTTAAAAGAGATACTCTCAGAGAAAACTGTCTGCTGGATTTTACAAATTTTGCTTCTTGTTCTTTTAGTACTGATACCTGATTCCAAATGCTGAGCTATTTCCAACACGGGAATTACTGATAGAGAATTTTTATATAAATCAAAATAAGAATTTAAGTCTAATGAACATACTCCCTTAAATTCTTTGCTTGCCCATATTCCATAATATAATGCCAACGATTTATTTAGGGAAACTGTGCAAGATCTGTGACGTTAAGCTTCATGAAATCTAAATGATCCGTTATTAAGAGAAGAAAATACTATATGAAAGTTCATCACTGATAGTAACTGAGCATACACATTAGTAGCAAAAATCTGCCATAAGATATTCCTAGCAGTGTAAATTTCTACAAGCAGAGCCATGCAGCACACCGTCAGGGATCAGACAGAAACCATCTTCGGATACGGACGGTTATGATTTAAAACAAGCCAACAAAACATCCTGCCTCTGGCCACACAGATCACCTTGTTTACTTACGAGTCCTTGGGGGACAGCCAATATGCAATTTTACACGTGGAGATTTGGGAGCAGGACTAACCGTTATTTCAAAGCTGAAACAACAAAACTGAACAAACAGCCTGGCTGTAGTGCCTATTACAGGGACATGGGCTGTTAATGTAAGAGGGCAAATGTTTTTAAGTCCAACAGCACTGGTGCTTGTTACACTGGAACATGCAGCTCACTCCCTAAGAGCCTTCTGCTCTTTTAAGATAAACAAGTGCAACTAAACAGAGACGCGCTGATAAGGTTCAGGAGAGGAACTGCACCGCGAGTGACAAGGCAAGGGCATACAGCAGCAGTCCTGCTTCTACTAGTTTTCATGTCACAGAAAGCCATTTTAATATTTTTCCATTAGAAGTTTAGCTACAGAACCTAAGTTTTCAGCAGTAGATATGAGGATCCCCTACCTACAAAACAGCTGAAATTGTTGTCTGTTTTGTGAAGACAGTACACAGCTGTCATTCAGCTTTGTGACTCCTTTTTTTTTTGAGACAGGGTCACCTTTGTGGTTCAGGCTGGCCCTGAGCTCAGCCTCAAACTCACATCACAGCAATCCTCCTGCCTCTGCCTCCCGAGTGCTGGGATGACAGGCATGAACCACCACGCCCGGCACTGTGGTATGCGGTACTGGCTGCTGCTGGACGTGAATCTCCACGCCCAGCATGGTATGTGGTTACCGGGGGATCGAACCCGGGCCCTTGCACTTGCAAGACAGGTGCCGGAACCACTGAGCTAACTCCCTGGTCCCAGCTTTGTGACTTCTTAATCAAAGGTCTGAACATCAACTTAGTAATGACTTGAGAGTGTATGAAAGAGTTTACAATAATGTTAATATCCTCCATGTCAGAAGGTTTTTTGGCTCTCAAGCTATGATTCTAAAACAAAACATTACATCTTACCCTTTCAAGTACACATTTTAAAAAAACATTTTATTCTGCTTAACATGACAATGCTGTCACTATACTACATCTATTCATAATGAAGTGGCTTAATTGTTTTTTAGGTTTTTTGAGACAGGGTCTCACTTTGTGGTTCAGGCTGGCCCTGAGCTCAGCCTCCAACTCACATCACAGCAATCCTCCTGCCTCTGCCTCCCGAGTGCTGGGATTACAGGCGTGAGCCACCACGCCCGGCACTGTGGTATGTGGTATTGGCTGCTGCTGGGCGTGAGTCTCCACACTCCGGTATTGTCGTATGTGGTTACCGGGGGATCGAACCCAGTCCTTGCGCTTGCAAGACAGGCGCCGGAACCCCTGAGCTAAATCCCTGGCCCAATATTTTTAAATCCCACGTTAGGTGCCAGGGATACAGCTTAGCAGGGCCACACCCATCTGGCAAGTGTAAGGTCCTGAGTTTGATTCTCGGTACAGAGAGAGGTGTGTGTGCATGTGCACGTGTGCACACAAACAGGCTTGAAGCACACATCTCTGTATCACTATAGGTTGTTTTTTCTTATATATATGAATTTCATATTTATGTTTATATTGCTTTAAATATAACTGCACAATGCTTAAGTAAAATGAATGTAAATTTATCATGGGGATTTAAGAGAGAAAAGCTTCCATTAAAAAAGGCAAGTAAGCTTATATGCAAACCAAAATAAAACAACTTATTTTTCTTACCTTAAATCTACATGAATCATAAACAATGTCACTCCCCTTCACAATATCATCCTCATGACTGTATCTTTAGGACAGAATCTTTCTGACCACTCTTTTTTCTTTTTGCTGTCACATTTATACCCAGGAGATCCTCATATAGTTCCATCTAAGTTAAGAGGCAAACATTTGCTTCTACAAATAAGAACGTCTGGGGCCAGGGAGTTAGCTCAGTGGTTCCGGCGCCTGTCTTGCAAGCGCAAGGGCATGGGTTCGATCCCCAGTAACCACACGACAATACTGAAAGTAGAGACTCATGCCCAGCAGCAGTCAGCACCACATACCACAGTGCCGGGCGTGGTGGCTCACGCCTGTAATCCCAGCACTCGGGAGGCAGAGGCAGGAGGATTGTGATGTGAGTTGGAGGCTGAGCTCAGGGCCAGCCTGAACCACGAAGCGAGACCCTTTCTCAAAAAAAAAACCTAAAAAAGAACATCTAGTTATTTTGGTAATTCAAAGACATTTGTATTTGCTCCTTCTGATTTCTCAAAACTGAACCGGGAACTACAGAACCCTTAAGATGTACACTAAAATGCTTTCTTTCTGAGAACTTTTATTTCTTTCCTCCTCGTTCCTGAGTTGTTTTCCTTTTTTTCCCTTACCTTGGGTATCGCCCTTGCTTTAGAAGGAAGATACCATTTTATTACAATTCAACAATAACTTAAAAGAAATTTAAGAATCCTTTAACTTGGCAAACTGTTTTTTATACCAAAAGAAAATAAAACTGTCCCAATCAAGTAAGTGGATTTCTGAACCCCAAGTCAGGTCAGGTTAAGATCTGTGGTAAGGTACATACATTTCTATTGTGAACTCTCCCTTTATTTAATCATTCTTTTACATTCTCCTTATTAAAGAAGTTATTATCTTACTATTTTGTTACTATCCTGTGGCTTTTCCTACTAATTATACAGACTCTTAACATCTTTTCAGGTCCTTAAAATTACAAATGCCATTCTTCTGGTTCATTTTTATACATTCGTGATTCTCAAGGCTGAAAAAACACAGCCTAGCAGATGCTGAAGTGGATACTTGTTAAAGAACAGGGATATAGGACGAGCACCTGTAACCCCAGCTACCTGGGAGGCAAGGCAAGAGGACTAGCCTGGGCAATTCAGACTTTCTCTCAAAATGAGTGAAAGGGCTGGGGCCATAGCTTGGGTTCAATCTACAGTAACACATACCACTAAAGAATAAGGATATAGTTAAAAACAAAAAGCCACTCCCATATACCACGCTTAACATTCCTTATTTTCCATTTAAAATACTAAGTAATTAATGATATTCTGTATCCAAGATGTTAGAGTTTAGTAATTTCGGTTTTTTACTGATGTATCACTATCATCTTTGCTATCAAAGTAAAAAAAATGAAGTAAATCATGGTTTTAAACAGAAAAAAATGAACGCACCTTCTACTGCCTGCATTCTCTAGGTTTCTGAGATACTAATGTAGTACTGGCCTAAAGAATTTAAAATTTAAGTGATAAGGGGGTTTTTATTTCCAGAAGGTCAAAGGTTATATACAGCAATTCGTCTTCCAATTATTCATTCATTATTACTGAGCAACAAAATGAAAATAAGCTCAAAACAGATTAAACTTGAAGTGAAAGGTAGTAGTTTATAGATGTTGTCTGGGAAGATAGGCTAATTTTATTGCCCCAGGGATAAACAATCTTGATGTAGGATTTTTGTTGCTTAAAACAATGATTTTTGATGAGTAACAGATTTTAAGATTTTTCTTTTTCTCCAGTAGAGAAATTGGTTATTTCTGCAACAGTGCGAATGGCTGCATATATAAAAAGTGTGTTTGTACACTATTTTTTCCTCCCTCCTCCCACTCAGTATGGAACTCAGGTGTGATCTCTGTAGCACTTCTCTCATTTTTTGAAAATGAGTCTTATGAGGCTGCTCAGGATGGCCTGAAATTTGTGATCCTCTCGCCTGACTTCTTAGCACTACAGGTACGTTCCACTGCACTTGAATGTTTCTATATTTTTCTAAGAGTATTCATTTTTTTCTGTTTGTTTTTGTGTGAAGACAGGGTCCTTCTATGCAGCTCAGGCTGGCCATGAACTAACTTGCTGTGATCCTCCTGGGTCAGCCTTCCACGGGCTAGGATTACAGGCGTGCCCCCACACCTGGCTTAAGAAAATTATTATTTTAGGCCTACCACATTATAATTCTGGAATGCTAGAGAATGACTGTGTATCTTCGTCTTCTATTTTACTGACCACACAGGATTTGTTTACATTTCTGACATCCTATAATTAATTTCTGCTACTATTATTCCACCATTATAACTCCCTGTAATCTAAAGAATCACAAGAAACTTACATTATTTTACTTCCTTAGAATTATGAGTCACTACAATTACCAAAAGCATATTTCACTATCATTTAGTAGAAGTAAAACATTTTCTTTGGAAAGGTATAAGAAATATATCCTGGGAATACCAGTGATCTTTGCTGATTACAGAAAAAATTAAGAAGAATATGTTCCTGATTCTTCTGTTTTTATCAGCAACTCAATTTTAAAGAGGTTATTTAATGATCATTTTAGCACTGAAATGAAAAGCTGATTTTAAATAAAAATCTTTCATTAGCTATCAATAGCATTTAGTTGTTTGTGGGATAAAAAAATTACTAACTTCTGAATTTGACAAGAAACTGGTGTGACATATCAAACATTAATTTTAATACCACAACGCTTATTCTTGTAATATGCTAGTTGGAATTCAAAATGGCCAATTTTGGTTTTAGTCTGTCCTGCTAAAATTCCCTCTTATGGAAAGCAATGTACGTCTTTTGTTCCCATAGACAATAAAAAATGGTTGACTTCAAAACCAGCACCTACTGGGACTGCTGCACAAAGGACTTTCTAGGTAGTGGTCAGTAAAGAAAGCAGTCATTTCTAAATGCCAGTGGTTCCCCACATCTCCTCTGCTTCTGAGTGGAATGACATCTGTGAGCACTGACTGCTGGGTCATTCGACCCACAAAGACCCAGGAAAGGTTTCAGGAATAACAAAGGTCATGTAATTGTCAAAAGAGCATTAGCCATTCAATCATAATGGGTAATTAAATGACCTACATGATTCCTGAAATAGCTGCTCTATATTTGGCCTACTGCTTGTGTCCCTCAAGATAAGCTACTCATCTGGTCTGCCTTGACCTACAAAAGTCCAACCTAGACCTACTGAAGCCCATAAGTGGCTGCCTGCTTCCACTGCTTTGTGAACCCCTCCCCCAGCAGTCATGTCTCAGACCGTGCTTTCAAAAGGACACATGATTTTTTTAAAAAGCAATCTTATATCTTCCTCTTGTGCTATCTGGAATACAAATAAACAAAACAAAGAAAAAGCTTAGTAAATTCCTGGTTTACATCTTCAGGGGATAGAACTATACAGAAGGACAACTTACAAAGTTTTGTTCAGATGCCTTCAAAAATTTTACCTATGATTATAAAACTGGGGGGTGTTTTTGAGTGTGTGGGGAGTACTACACTCCAAATGCCTAGAAGGCATTGTTGATAGTGTGGTCTTTTAGACTCTTTCCTGGCCTAGCTTTTAGTCCCAACAGAAAACAAACTGTCTCTCAACAAAATGAAACACACACAGCACCAGCTTTTTATACCATAGCAGTAGCAAAAGGAATAACAATCTCACTTCAAATTTTCATCCCTCTGAATAGTTCAACAGTTTCACTACACTACTTGATTAGATGGTACAACCAAAGAGCAGCCAGCTGCATGTAACAGCAAAGGGCTAGAGAATTTTCTTCTTTAGGGGGAAACATCTGCCCGTGGCTTTGGAGGTGGTTGCATGGAGGTGAGACGACTTTACAATAGTGGCAAGGGCCTGCGATGTGAGGGGGAAAGAGCTCACGTTTAAAACACCTTGGAGGCTAGTAGGATTTTTCCGTTTCCACAGGATATTGTGTAGCTTAAGGCTACCCACCTACCCTCATTGCTTACTAGTACATGAATGGCTTATTAAACCTAGAACATATCTGTTTTAGTTAACTTCTGAGGGGGTTAGAGGGGGCAAAGAGAACAAAATGTACTTAAATGCTGAATTTTTTTTCCAGGCTGAATGCCTTTCATCCAATAAGACATTCAAAGCAGTGACCCAGCAAATGGATTGAAAAAGCAATCTTCCGTCCCAGTGCCACATTACCATTCCTATTCAGTATTCTCCACGAGATATCTCAATCAGCTGTGTGTAAGTGACAATGCAGCCCATTGCTGGGTTAATTAAACATTTGACTTTAACACCCTCCCCATCATTAAGCAAATAAAAACAGATAATTCAAACTGCACTTCATCCTCAGGGCACACAACACACATGTCAAAATTAAGAGAGTCCAAGGCCTCTGGGGAATTCTGCAGGGCTGTAATCAGTTTAAATCTTATCTGGTTTATCAATTATTCTATTGATTAAACCAAAGTGATTATACACAACTCCTCTGCCACATGGGATTGATGTCAGCAGAGCAAGAAAATAACTCCAGGAGGTTCCAAAATGATTTAAAAAGAGACCAACAGACAAACCAGTAACAGTCGATTATTACATACCAGTGATCCATATACTGAAGAGTTGATTCTTAGTTTCAGGTGGGTGAAGTGAACTGTTTCCAATCCCTACGTCTCTTTGTTAAACCTTACAGTTGGCTTGAGTAAATTTATGTTGTGGAAGACCAACACATTTTGTACTGATTTAAACAGATGCTAGCATGCTCCACAGTTGAGGTCTATTTTATAGATAATGACCCTTAACTCTAACAAAGAGAAACTAAAATATGAACTTCTAAATTTTTTCTAATTTTCTTACACACACACATACACATATATATGTATGTGTAAGTGACATATATATATATACACATATATACATATGTATATGTACATACATACATATATGTATATATATATACACATATATATGACCAATAACACACTAGAAACGAAAGGATATATCTGAGGGCTAATTTCCCTAAATATACGAACTCATCCAGCTACTCCAGTTCTAACCACAATATTCCTGAAAAACAGAACCTAAGATATCAGAAAGACCTTACCACAGATATAGCATTGGGACTCCTTTTATTAACTAACTCCAAAGGCAAATATATTCAAAACCATTGAAACTGAAAAGATAAAGCTGTACTTTCAAATGAAATGTTGATTATCTAAATCCTAGCATATAGTTTCTACCAGAAAATCTAAACCACAATTTTGATAACCTCTTGCCCGATTCACTGCATCATAGCCATTAAGTGTGTAGAGCTCTCATCAGCATGCACACATATCTCTGCGTACGTCGGTGTTTTCGTACACATACCCTGTATTCACGAAGAGGAGGGACTTGCACTCCACTCCTGAATCCGTGCACCCCTAGCCATGCTCTTCAGAAAGGAAATCTGTCACTGCTCTGCTGGTGCTACATGTGCCTTCAACCACAATTTAACTTAGCTACTTCAGATTTTTTGTTTTCAGGCAGACTAAGAAACCTGCATTAGCATGCTGTATTCTACATTCACCACTAGAAATACTGAGGGTGCTATTTGTAATTGTATTCTTTTTAAGAGGTTTGTTCTCTGCAGCTGTTTTCTGCTTGCAGTGTATTTTGTGTAATCAGCACATCATCATAAATACATTGGCTGTTCCCCCGAGGGTAGCTGTCAGTGTTTAATTTACAGAACAACCTGGCCAATGTGAATTTTAACACTACAGCACTATGGCAAGGAGTTGCCACATTCTGTCAAAAACAGGCTTCTATGAATTTTTATACTTAAGAGCTGGTACCACGACAACTCAAGTTCTAGAAATAGACAGTTTAAAGAAGCATTTTTATGGAACAGACTCTTTCTCCCTGATGGCCCTGGATGCCCCATGCCGTCCATCCCGAAATGTGTACTGTTCACAGCGGCTAAGAGGGCTGGAAATCTATGACCAGTAGGAGGCACTGTAATAAATGCTACCTGCCCCTCTTTAAGCTATACTTGTAGAGCTGTCAAAAACACCATGCTTCGTTAGATGGTGTGTAGAAGCAGAGACAAAACCTGTTTAAGAGACCAAGTCTACTGAAACACTTGAAGCACTCTTTTCTGCTGAAATGAGCTATGTTTGCTATGAATAAATACAGTGGTTCCCTAGGGCTGTTACTGAAACCTCAATGAAAGAGGGGGCGTTGGGAGTTATTAACAGCGGTGTTCCCACCCCGGCCAGTGCACAGTGACTGGCACACAGGTTCTAAAGGAATGTCTAATGAATAAGTAAAAGCTACTTAAGGGCACTGCTGAATCTTAGTCACAGTCAATATTTTGCATGGTGCCTTAAAAAAATGAGAATTGATAGTGCTGCTGGGGGCCCAGCTACTCAGGAGGCTGAGACAAGAGGGTCACAAGCACAGGCCAGGCGGGGCAAGGCAGGTCCTCTGAAGTGAATGCAGTTGTGGCTAGTGATGAAAGGTCGGTCATGTTATTCATAAAGCTTTACATTTACACGCTATCAAAGGCATTTTCTAACTCATTAAAATGTTCTTAGAGGCCTTATAAGAAGTTCACATTGGGTTGGGATTTAGCTCAGTGGTTACCGCCACCTGCCTGGCAAGTACAAGGACCTTGGTTTGACTTTTGATTTTGCAAAACTACATACATACATGTATGCACACATACATACATACATACAGTTCATATCCTATTTTTATCATTTTAATGAGAGCTATTTGTACAAGAAACCTAAGTACTCACCTCCTCCCCCAAACTGGGAACTGCACCACCCAGGATCCCCAAGCCCTTTTAAAGACAGGGTTGTGTGACACTGCTCAGCTGGCCAGGCTTGATGTGAACCGGGATCCTCCTGCCTCGGACTACCAGGATGCCGAGATTACAGGTATGTGCCATTACATCTGGCTGAAGCTCAATCTTATAAAAACAAACCTGCCTATAAAATACTGATATGTTCAAACATTTTAATCATGAAAACAGAAATATTAAAACTTCTATTCTTTTTACTTGTTTCTTTGATTTGATAAAACTCGAGTTCATTTTATATGATCGCTTTTCTATGACTAACATGGTAGTCTATACACACATATATGTTCCATAAATCAGGTACAGAAGTATTTTTCAGTTAAGGTCTCTTTTACAGGTGAGAATGCCTAGAGTCAAAATGAATCAAAATATGGTTCATGCTGGATTTATTCTCAGTGTATCTGCTTCTCATGTTGTACAGAATTGTATTTTTATAACATTTTTTCATATTATATAGGCAAAATCATATACATCTGAGATTTCACAATCTCTTTAAACTGAATGACCTCAATGTTTCTGACAACCAGAAGGTTTATTTAGGAATACAAATAAAGTCTTATCATTCACCCTTTCTATGATACCATACATTTTAAAAAATGAATTAATTTTTACATTTCTCTCATGTGAAAGCATAAATAGGAAAACAGGATTGGTTGGTGTTTTGTTTTACAGTACTGAGTATTAAACTCGGGGCCACTCTACTGACTAGATCCATTTTTTATTTTGAGACAGGGTCTCAATAAATTGCCCCACCTGGTCTGCACTTGTGACCCTCTTGTTTCAGCCTCCTGAGTAGCTGGGCACCCAGCAGCACTATCAATTTTCATTTTTTTTAACAATTAAAGGTTAGAAATTTTTATTTCTGTTGAATATATGCAACTTTAAAAGGGCCTTTTCTATCTAGAAAGACCTTAATTTTTAATAAAAGAATTTATCACTTTTCTTTTTCAACTCTGAAATACATCCTATATAACCTTTTGAACTAAATCAGATGGGGTTAGACTGAGGTCACGCTAGATCAGATGACTACATTCTCTTCTCTGGAGACCATGCAGTAGTTCCACAGGCTGCCATTAGATAGCAGCACAGTACACACCATCAGTCATGCCTCTTACAACCTCTCCCATTAAGCTTGGAATTATGTTACACACACACACACACACACACACACACACACACACACATTCTAATTCAATTAGTGCAGTCGGCAACTCTAGAAAAGAGTAATTCAATTAGTGCATTGTGGAGCTCCACAATACCTCTAAGCAGATGTTCACCATCTTTAGGAACTGGAGCTAGATTTAAAATACCTGTATCACTCGGCTATGCCACTACATTACGTCATTTGCCAAAGTGCTTACATCTGCTTTTCTGACTTCAAAGAAAAGGTAAGAAGACAAACCAGCTAGGTTTCTAGAGATTTTGCCATCATCTGCATCAAAGTGTGTAATATCAGGATGCAGTAAATAAATTATGTCCAAATAATGTATCTTGTATTCTATACTAGTACACAATTACTGCACTTTATGTCCAATAAAATGATACAAGTGGAGAAACCTAAACCTTGCACACGCTTGCAATAGCAGGAGATTTAGCTCAAGTGGTAACATACCTACCTGGGAGGCATATGGACCCTAGTTTGATCCCCATTACCACAAAAAACCCAAAACAAATACAAAACAAAAAACAAACAACACACCTGGCCAGAGCTTTACTGCTGAGCTCTATCTCCAGCCCTACTGCACTTTTTTACAGCGTTGTCCCTCGTTAACAAATACCACACTGTATGAGGACAAGGTCTGGGTTTTATGTGTTCACAGGAAAGGACAACTAGCATGGGGTGTGGTGGCACATGCCTGTAGTCCAAGCATTCAGGAGGCTGAGGCAGAAGGATCACTGAAGGTTTAAGGCCAGGCTGGGCTTAATAGTGAGTTCAAGGCCAGCCTGATTGCATAGCAAGACCTTGCCTCAAAAAAAAAGAATAATATCATCAAAAATAGGAGGCTATGAAGATGGTACAAATGACTGCTGATGTTTTCCAAACACTAAGCAAAGCAGTGCATTTGAACTTGGGGAACACAAAACACAGGAAACACGCTAGCTACCCTTGAAAACAAATACAACCAACTCCTCTCTATTGGAAGCATGGTTCTGAGACGTCACTGGCTCTAGCAATTAGCAAAACTCAAGTTGCTCAAATATCTGACAAAACGCCCAGGCATTTGTATATAACCTAGGCATATCCTTTTATACACTGCACTTCAGTGTTTACATTATCTGTGATACTTACTAGAATATACACAGCTCAACATAATTATGTATTTAATATTTTCCAACATAAACAGCTATTAAAATAACAAAAAGGAAAGCAGTCTGTACATGTTCAACACATTGTAACCATCACAGGCTTAACTACACTTTAGATCTGCAAAAGCCAGAATCCTAAGGCATGGAACCCAAGAATAAAGATGGCTAGCTATACCAAATGTATATAAGGAAGAGAACAATTATTTTATTATACTACATAAAAAAAGAGTTAAGAGTCAGCAGATAAATAAAAGTTTTCTCTTTCTTAATGGAAGTCTTTTACCAGAAGCAACAAAAAGAAAGTAAGACACTCCAAGTTGCACAGCTCACCAATGGTGGTGGTAAAGCACAACCTAGACGACCCTACCAAAGGGTCCTGTGTTACAAGAAATGTGACTAGATCGTCCTCTGGTCCCTTCCAATGCTGAAATTCTATGATTCCATAAAGACACTGAGTTGCTCTCTGGAGCCCAGGCTGCTGAGTGCTGGGATTATAGACATGTTCGACCACGCCCTGGCAAGACACTGATTTTTGCTCATGAGGCAAGGATGGGGTTTAAGTACTAAAGTCCATTATTATGCAGATGTGACTTTACAAAAGCCCACAGACTGTGAGGTACTTTCAACATAGCTGATGCAATAGTAACGCACCAAGGGAAGAAGAAATTTTCTAGAAGTTTCTTCAGATTTAGGAGACTCCACAAAGGCACATATTTCTAGTCTCATTTCTTAAACACTTGTTTCAACAAATTTGAAAAGAATATCTTGTTTTCATTCTTCCTCTGGAAATCAGCCAATGAGAAATCAACTTCTAAAAGAATGGTTTTTGAAAACTCCTCTACAGAGTTAAGACAGTGGGTTCTTATAGCTTACATGCAAATGCATGTCAATATTTATGCATCGAAACTACACAGCAATACTTAAAAACAACAGTAACTAGTTCTTAACATATCTTCCCTCTTTCTTTCTGAGCACTGTATACATATTTTTTTAATTTTATTTTTTATTTTTTTAGGTTTTTTGAGACAGGGTCTCACTTTGTGGTTCAGGCTGGCCCTGAGCTCAGCCTCCAACTCACATCACAGCAATCCTCCTGCCTCTGCCTCCCGAGTGCTGGGATTACAGGCGTGAGCCACCACGCCCGGCACGGTGGTATGTGGTACTGGTTGCTGCTGGGGTGAGTCTCCACACCCAGCACTGTTGTATGTGGTTACTGGGAATCGAACCTGGATCCTTGCACTGCAGCCAGGCGCTGGAACCACTGAGCTAAATCCCCAGTCCCTTGAGCACAGTATTTTTTTAAGTGAGGACAATTCTGGATACAAGAAAGCAAACCTTTGTTTTACAAATAATATCTCTCCTTTCAGTATCTCCTCAAAGCAGGAATTAAGAAATGTCATGGCACCATGGATGAATGACACTATTTCCCAGCACATTTCACTAAGTATTCATGACAGAGAGCAGTTCTTGCATACTGCCACAAGTGAGGACTGAATTAGTTATCTTTCAAATCATCTATAAGAGCAAACATATTTTCAACAAAATACTTTCATACCCTCGAAGAATACAATAGATCATTTTCAGTAAAAACTCTACTTGTGGGCTGGGGATTTAGCTCAGTGGTTCCAGCGCCTGTCTTGCAAGTGCAAGGACCCGGGTTCGATCCCCAGTAACCACATAACAATACTGGGTGTGGAGACTCACGCCCAGCAGCAATCGGTACCTCATTCCACAGTGCTGGGCATGGTGGCTCACGCCTGTGATCCCAGCACTCGGGAGGCAGAGGCAGGAGGATTGCTGTGATGTGAGCTTGAGGCTGAGCTCAGGGCCAGCCTGAACTACAAAGCGAGACCCTGTCTCAAAAAAAAAAAAAAAAAACAACTCTACTTGTACACAGATGTGGTGGCACACACCTATAAACCCCACCCCCCATCACTGCGGGGACTGAAACAGAAAGATTCTGTGCTCAATACCAGACTGGGGAACTTAGTGAGACCTTGCTTCAAAATTTAAAAATACAAGAGGGTCCAGGAGTTCAATGATAGATAACCCTTGGGTTCAGTCCTCAAACAAACAAACAAACAAATCTCACCTTTATTTGAAGATAAAAGGATGCTTATCAATAGTGCCAGATATTCTGTTGTTGTTTTGTGTTGTTTTTATAGCACTGGGGATTGAACTTGGGAGCCTTTGCACTGAGCTGTACTGCCAGCCTTTTATTCTCAGACGATTATACTAAAATACCCAGACTGAGCTCATACAATGTTTCTTCTGCCCCAGCCTCCCAGAGTACTGCAATTAGTGTATGTGCCACCATACCTGTCTAAGTATTTGTTGTTTTGAGAGGTGTTACAGTTTAAAACAAGCAATAGAAACCTCATTCTCCCCATCCCCCAGTACCGGGGACTGACCCTGGGACTGACCCAGGCACGGCATTCTACCACAGAGCTACATTCCTCGCTAGTCCTTTCTCTTGTGTTTTATTTTTTAAAAGACAGAGCTCCCAGCCAGGTCCAGTTCTGTGATCTTCCTTAGCTTCCAGAACAGCTAGGATTACAAGTATGCATCATCACGTAAAAAGTTTGTTCCGAGAAATCTAATGGCTTTTAGAAATTATTTTTTCTATTCATGTGTCACCAAACCGTACTAACATAAGCATAGCAGTTTTTCCATTAATCTATTCATGAACTTCTTACCAGAAATACAAATTCTGCTCACTTAAAAAGTATTTTTCTTGTTGCAATTTTAGTTTTTCACAGTTTGACCACTGGTCAAAGAACTAGATAATTAGAGTGGTAAGTAAAGTCAAACCAAGCACAGTGGTGGTACATATCTGTTAATCCCAGCACCACGGAGGTGGAAGCAGGAAGACTGCTGTGAGTTCCAAGACCATCCTGAACTGCCTAACAACCCTCCGTCCCCAAAACAAACCAAACGAGGTTTATTTGTACCGACTGGCAGTACTGCTGTAGAGAAGGCCATCAGTCTGATAAAACCGTGTCACTGCATCTCTCATCTTGACCCTCTACAGCTCTCTAGCTTCCACAAAAACAGAATCTAAGGCATGTTAAATCCTCCCAACAAACGGGTGTCCCATAAGCCCACACATTCATGTGTGAACCCAACTTTAATCTCTTAGCCCACAACTCACAGCCTGCATTTATGTTTGAGGGTTATGTTTATTTGGTTCTACTGGCACCACTTCTCTTTAACACTGTCCCTTTTCATGCGTTTAAGGCAACTATTTCCAACCCTATCAATGAAAGCAGGCAAGTAGAGGAGAAAGGAATGAACCGCACATACCTCAAACAAGAAAGGTTGCTTAAAAAACCAAGTGTCACATTCTGACAGTTCAATATTTCATAGCCAATACAAGGAATGTGCAATGACACTGCAACTTTAAATCTTTTCCTCTATGTCAGTCTCTTTCTCTCATTGTAATGCCAAAGGGAACAGCAATCAGAGTGGAGATGTTCAACGTGATAGAGGTCAGGACACCATCGGATCAACGTACCAGAAACACGACCTTGTTTATTTTTCCCCCTCAGTATTATTGTTTACAGGGTGCTTTGCTCATGTACCTTGTGGTTCTTAGCTAAAAGATGAAATTACAACCCAGAATGAAGCGCTCAGGCACACATCCAATTTGTGTTTCCATCTCAGAAAACAAAAAGCTTCTAAGGCCCTCAGGCTGCCATTCAAACTTGGAGGCTGACATTTTTAACAGCATGAACCAGAGACTGGCAGAGAGAATGATCTAATGCATTTCTGACTTGTCAATCAAAGATCTCACCTCTGCTGTCTTGTAAACAGTTGGGGGCCATCTAACTACATTCATAAACCCAAGGAGAGCTCGCTGCCAGCTGGGGTGTTCAGCCACATGCTCTGGCTTCTATTCACCAAAATCGTGATTCAGTTTTATAATCTCACTGTACACTGTCTATAAGCACATTTCCAGGACTCCTGGAAATATAAAAGGTATTCTGGCAAAATACTGTGTTATTTCTAAGCTACTGAAACCCTGTACCCATGTTATCCTCATTTTACCAACGTCTCTCAAAGGACTATAGTATACTGCAGTTACAGTGCTTAAAAAAAAAAAAAACAACTAATAAACTGTCAATTTAAAAAGCTACAGGAAATATACGAATATTGAACTGGAATTGTCCCTTATAATGAAGAAACTGGTACTACTCAGAACAAGGGCTCATATGAAGTACAGATACTATAACTGATATGTTAGTAAAGCAATTAGTATGTTAGTAAATTACGTACTTCAGTTCAAATATATACATTTATATACATATTCATGTACAAAAGCTCTGCATTTACTGGCTTGAAACAGTATGTGTGACATGAAGAAAAATAAAATAAGATGACCATTTGTTCCCCTTCTGTTAATGACCACCTAATCTAATACACACAAAAGTCAGACTCAGGCAGGCTTGAACTTGCTGCTCAAGGATCACATATGAAAATGAGTACTTCTTCATGTCAATTTTACAGGACACTAATAGGCTTGGTCTTCAGAGGCCTGGGCATGCAAATATACAAAATCTCAAAACTCAGTATCGTGCTCAGGAAAAACAAAACTTGCGTGTATCCACTCCCACCAGTATTGCAGTTAAGAGGCCTTTGTAGTAAAAGTTGTCAAAAGGTAGTCTTTGTTTACAAAGCATTCCTAAATAATTAGGATTAAATAAATGATGAAGGAAAGTGTTTCCTAAAGGTTGCTCATCTTCCAACACTTCTCATCTTGGCAATCCACATAAAATCCCTCACTTCGTCTGGAAACTTACGCAAGGACGCAGAGTACAGCCCTGAAACTGCCACATGAAGAAGAACAGTGACGGAGGTGCAATGACGGCAGCAGTCACAAAACAGCCGGTAAGGGCTCCCGAAGAGCACAAAACTCCTGTGGCGCTAACCCTCGACTCAGCACGAGGTGGTGGTCACACACAGTCTAGGAACGAGGAGTAATGTGTACCTCTGTCCACAGCAAGAATTTGTTTCGTGGGCATAGTACATCCAGACAGGCTCCCGCCAGCCTCCAAATCCTCATCAAACTCCAATTTGGAGGGGAGGGGATCACCATTGTGTGAGTTGTATGAAAGTCAAATATATGCAATTTGAAGGCTATCCATAAATCAGACTCAGTATGTTTTTCTTTTTTCAATGTAAGTGTGTGGTCATTAGAATGACGATTTAATTACCATGACTCTTTTCTGAACACAGAACATCTGTATGTATGCATATACACAGACATCACCAACAGCTCAACACTTCCTCTTCTATCCCTTTCATGCTTTTGCAGTTTTCTTCAAACACCTGAAGTCTGTTCATTAATTCAGTGAAAGTATCAAGTACTACTGATACTTTACACTGGAAATAGGAAGCAAACAAACAGCTTAGCCCTCAAGGAACTCACAGTCTTTAGAGTAGAAAGACGAATTCATGTAACTATAATAGTGGAATAATACTATAATGAGGTCGTCTACTGCATACTCAGGGTACAGATGCTCTGACGAGTTTAAGGAACAGAGGGTAAAAAGTATGGGAAAACTCTTATTCTAGCTCAACTTGAGCTCAATTTTAAAGACTGAGAACTTGATAAAAGGTAGGAAGGAAGTAAAGAGTAAGTGAGGATAGGTGTCTGCAGTACTGTTCCCTACGGCAGACAGGATATGCAGAGACATAGCTATATAGGATTTTGGTCAAATACTGTGTTATTTTCAAATGGTTGGGATCCTCTACCCACTCAGCACTGCACTGGGAGGAACTACACATTTTGAATTGGCTAAGATATTATGTGAGGAAAAGCAGTGTGAGGTATAAGCCAGAACCAAACTTTATTCAATCCCAGAATATAAATGACTGTCCACGAAATAAAGATCAGCCAAGATCAGCTTAACAGCTGATGACTGTTAGACAAGGATTTGGACAGGGTGACAGCTGTGTTTAAGTGGACAATTTGGGTACAGATGGAATTCAGAAATAACAGTGAAATTGTAATATACTGGGGGGGCTTCCTTTCTGCTTCCTACTTCTTTCTTCCTCAATATTGAATTTTTGTATTTTATAATTAAAATGGAAATAAAAGTACTCAAGAGGAGAATTTAATTGTCTTGGTATACCTGTGTGTGTACAGGCACACATGTGTAAGCCTCCCCAAACTGAAGGAAACTAACATGTGAGTAATGATTATCTCACCAGGCAGAATGGTGCACACCTGTGAGGCCAGCACTTAGGAAGGTAAAGCAGGAGGAACTAAAGTCGTCTCAAAAAAAGAGATTATCTTAAGAGCAGAAGGATTGGCAGGGGATATAGCTCAGTGGTTCCTGAGCCTGTCTTGGAAGCGCAAGGATCCGGGTTCAGTCCCCAGTAACCACATACAACAATGCAGGACGTAATCCCAGCACTTGGGAGGCAAAGGCAGGAGGACTGCTGAGTTTGATGCTGTATTCAGGACAAGCCTGAACTACAAAGTGAGACCCTGTCTCAAAAAACTAAAAAGAAAAAAAAAAAAGCAGAAGAATTATAGATACTTGTTTATATATTTATAAGTCACTTATAGATTCCTCAATAAAAACAAGCTACACAAGCAAGAAACTTTTCCCCATAGCACAGCAAAAAGTTTTGTCACTTTCTGTAAAGCTCTGAGAAAGACGCAGCTGAAATATGTCATGTATTAACACGCACCCAAAAGAATTGATTTTTTTTTTTTTTGGAGACAGAGTCTCACTTTGTGGTTCAGGCTGGCGCTGAGCTCAGCCTCGAACTCACATCACAGCAATCCTCCTGCGTCTGCCTCCCGAGTGCTGGGATGACAAGTGTGAGCCACCACGCCCGGCACTGTAGTCTGTGGCAGCGACTGTTGCTGGGCGTGAGTCTGCACAGTGTGCACACCCAGACTGTCTGTGGTTACCGGGCTGAACCCGGGACCTCACGCTTAGATAAGCACTGAACCGCTGAGCTAACTCCCCGGCCCGTCCTAGGTTTATTTAAACCACGTTTCAGCATTCTGTCTGTCCCTACAAACCATCTCAGTGCTGATGGTTTCCGTCACTTCATTACCAAGGGTCATCAACAAATTCAGCAAAGATTTGAGCAGCTCTACTTTCTGTATTGTCATACAAGTTTTCTGTTTGTTTTGTTTTGAGCAAGGTCTTGCTACACAGGTCAGGCTGACCTCAAAACTCAAGCTTCCCAAATGTTGGAATTACAGTCTTGAATGACCACGAAGCCAACTGTCCTAAGAATTTTTACTTCTTAAAATGCTTTAAGCTTACTGAAAAAATGCAATGGTTTTCAAAGAAAAAATGCTATGAAACTTACTGAGCCATTCTCTTAAGCGTTTTTGGCAATAATAGTAAAAATGAGGATTTCTACTTCTTTGTTTTACATTATTGGGGACTGAACTCTGGGCCTCATGCACTCAAGACAAGTGCTCTAACCACTAGGTTGTAACCTCAGCCTTTTTAATTCTCCTTTGAGAAAAGGTCTTGCTAAACTGCCCAGCCTGGTTTGGAACTTGGGCTCTTCCTGCTTCAACCTCCACAGTAGCTGAGATTACAAGCATGCAAGCCCAACCTGATTGCCTCTTTTAAAGATTAAAAATTCATTTACTGTTTGACCTAACAATTTCACTGTTAGGCAAATTTACCCAAGACAAAATAAAATGTGCAAAGCAGGGCGGCTGAGGATGTAGCTCTGAGGTGCAACATCTAACTGACAACTGTGAGGTCCTGAGTTTGATTCAGTTCCCCAAAGAAAGAAAAAGACTTCTACAAAACTGTAACAGCTTTATTCACCGTGGGTAAAGGACTGGAAATAATGCTCACGTCTCTTGATAAATGGGCAAACTGTAGTAGAGTAATACAACAGAATATATTCAGCAAAGAAAATGAATAAACTGCTGATACACATGATATAGATAAATCAAAAACGTTATGTTGACTGAAGGAAAATAGTTAGGCCTAGTGATGCATGCCTGTTACCCCGCCTACTGTTCAAACTCCGCCTGGGCAGCCTAGAGACTTTAACAGACCCTGCCCCAAAACACAAAGGGCTAGGAATGCAGTTCATGCAAAGGCTCTGGGTTCAATGCCAATATGGAAAAAGAAAAAGAAGGAAGAAGCAAGAGAGTACTGAAGGGAGAAGGAAGGAAGGAAGGAAAGACAAACTGACAGAAAAAAGTGATATGACTGCACTTACCTGATTTCAAGAACATACAAAACTGAATCTCAGTCAAAAATCAAATCGGTGTTTGCACAGAGTGGATGAGTGCTGAATGGAAAGGATACTGAGAAAACTCAGATTACAGAAATTCTCTGTATTTCAAAAGAAAGACAGGTTACATAAAGGTAGTCATTTGTCAAAACTCAACTAAGGGGCTGAGGATTTAGCTCAGTGGTTCCGGCGCCTGTCTTGCAAGCGCCAGGACCTGGGTTTGATCCCCGGTAACCACATACAATAAATACTGGGCATGGAGACTCACCCCAGCAGCAATCAGTACCACGAACCACAGTGCCGGGCGTGGTGGCTCACGCCTGTCATCCCAGCACTCGGGAGGCAGAGGCAGGAGGATTGCTGTGATGTGAGTTGGAGGCTGAGCTCAGGGCCAGCCTGAACTACAGAGCGAGACCCTGTCTCAAAAACAAACAAACCAAAAAAACTTCAACTAAGAATACACTTAGGAGCCGTGTATTTTGCTATATGGAAATTTGATCTTGAAAAAGTCTAAATATAAAAGCAAACCAGCTAAAAAGACATACATGTACTAAGACTGCTGCAATTCCAATCCTGTTTTCGCAATATATCAAACACTTGGGTGAGCTGAGTTTGATAGAGAAGAAAAATATTGACTTATCAGGATAAACTAGATTCATAAATCCATTTTTTCATTTTTCCTGTATCAGACACAATGATCTCTTTGAAAATAAGCAAAGGAAAAATATTCATATTTATATAAATTTGGGAAAGCAAAATTTTCTCACCAATAACAACCAAAGTTGGACCTTCTTAAAATGCAGAGTTGTGCTGTACATTATGAAAACTATGGCTTTGATAGTATGCCTTTTCAAACCAAGGCAGAAAATACTTCCTAAAGCCTCCAAATCTAGTCCTCTCTACAAAATTTTTCTGATAATATAAAACTTATTAACATGCCAGCTACTACACTGAGGACTTAATTATACATCAACTCAATTTAATCCTAACATCAACCCTGGATGATCTATTGTTCTCCTTTTATTGTTCTCATAAGGAAAGTGAGGCATAAACAAGCCAAGTGCCGCACAAAGGTCACATCTAGAAAATAACAGAGCAAGACTCAAATCCCAGGCAGGCTGGCACCAGGGTTATGTTCTCACTTTTAATTTTTATTTTGTTGAGACAGGGCCTCACTATGTACCCCAGGCTGGGTTTGAACTTTCAGTCCTCCTGCCTCAGCCTCTCAGAGTGCTGGGATTGCAGGTGCACACCACTGCACTTGACATTCAGGATTTTTGTTCAGGCTGGCCTTGAGCTCACTATGCAGCCCAGGCTGATCTGGAATTTGTGGTGACCTCTTACCTTGGCCTCTTGTGTGCTGAAATTACAGATGTGCGTCACCGCACTTGGGTCTTCGGTGCTCATCTTTGGGTCTCCTCTGTAAGGCTCTTCGTCTCTTGTCTCCCTATTTATACAACTTTACTCCTGTGATAGGAAGCCCATATATCCGATTTTTTTCCTGAATTTTCCAATAACATCTCTAAATCAATCTTTCTCCAAACATACTCGAGAAGCAGTAACTTATGGAGAATGTGGCAGTTTTTAAAAAATAAGTATCAGCTGAGTTTTGATTAGTCAGAGAATGCCAAAAGTGGTGATGAATTTGTTCGGTTTTTTCCCTACTAATCTTGAATTTAATGTTATCCTCCCTATGGATCCCAAGCTGGGTTTGAACTTTCAGTCCTCCTGCCTCCCACATAGTGGGGATACATTAAATTCAAGATTACTTTAGGCCAAATGAAGATCTGAATTTTTCTAGTATCCAAGTACCCAAATCAGAAGATTTAAAATTGCATAATGTTCAATTGCATGCGACTATCTTTACCACTTATCTAATATAGTTCAAACCATCAGCACTCACTAAACCCCAACTGCTAAGTATTACATAGACACTGAAGGAGTCAACGGATAAGACTACTCTGTCTTCAAGAAAATTTCTAATACATTTCTCAAATTAGGACAGGATATACTGAATACCTAAAACCTATCAAATTCTGATGCCCCTATCTGGGGGCAAGTGGGTGATAATGTAGTAAAATCCCAATATGATTTTAAATGTTCATTCTTCTGATCAAAAATACTGGGCATGGGCTGGGGATTTAGCTCAGTGGTTCTAGCACCTGCCTTGCAAGCACAAGGTTCTGCGTTCATCCCGGTTAACACATACAAAAAAACCAGGCACGGTGACTCACACCCACCAGCAATAAATACCACATGCCACAGTGCCGGGCGTGGTGGCTCACGCCTGTAATCCTAGCACTTGGGAGGCAGAGGCAGGAGGATTGCTGTGAGTTTGAGGCTGAGCTCAGGGCCAGCCTGAATTACAAAACTGAGACCCTGTCTCAAAAAAAAAAAAAAAAGGAGGGTGGGGCGGATGGACAGACAGACAGACAGATGGAGGGAAAGAAAGCAAGAAAGGAAGGAAGAAAACCTTATTTGTTGTGTACCACTACAGAATACTAAATACAAATGCTAAATAACTGCAGTGAATGGCTAATACTTCTCTTGCTAGAACACCTTCACACAAAGTACACAATAAGCTATAAGCAACAAACACCATACTCTTCCTTGCATTTTCTCCTATAATTTTCCATTTTTTTCCTCTGCATTTTCTCTCACATCATGAAACTGACTGACCTCCTGGCCTATGAATAGTGGAACATAACATTAAAAATGCAGGGTGTGGTGCCACCCCGACCATGAAAAGACCAACTAACTGACCTGTCTCAAGATGAATACTACATTCAACTGTCATAAAGGCTTTTCTACACTGGAAACAGAACTATTAACCCATTCACATATATACATATATTGGTATAGTAACTAAGAGCCATTTTGAACACGGTAATTTATATATCTTTAATAAGCATTTTCTTAAAAAAAATAAGATGTTCAGACAACTGACTATAATTAGTTGGCTTTAGGTCCAGAGCAAACATTATGTTTTGAATTTTCCTTATAATTTACTATCATACTTTTTTTTGAGACAGGATGTCAGCTGTATAGTCCACGCTGGCCTTCAACTCACTATGTAGTGTAGGCTGGCCTCAAACACGTGGCAATCCTCCTGCCTCAGCCTCTCAAGTGCTGAGATTACAGGTGTGTACCACCATGACTGGCTCATACTTCTAATACTTCTGCTAGATTTCAAATCCAACAGTTAAGTTGTACTACATCCATTCTGTCAAACCAACCATGATAAAAATGCCTTAAGAGTGGATTAGCTGGATTAAAAGTTTATCAGTAAAGGAATACTGAGTGATGTGAATACAGGCAATATGAAGGAGAAAAGGAGTACGTTACGTAAAGAATGAGAAAGGAAGAGGACATACCAGTGAACCAGACACACGCGCGCGCACACACACACACACACACACACACAGACTAATGCCCAAAAATGGCCCACAGAGACAGAGAAAGTACCTGGAAAGCTGTGAGTGCGCCAGTCCCTGGGTTATACAGGCATCGCAGCGAAGGCATGCTGTCCGCCAGGCTGGAGCAGCCCAGCCACAGAGACCTGGGCATAGAGCACTGCAGAGAAAGGACAACGATGAGAAGGGACAGTACGCTACAAGATGGCACAGATTGCAGGGTCCTCAAGGCTCGGCCGCACGCATGCCCCAGCAGCAGCCGCCTCTGTGATGGGGACAAACTTAAGAAACACACTGCTTCACGGGCTGTAACCCTAGAGACTCAAAAGGGCACTGAGAGCCGAAAAGCAAAGAAATTATAAGTCAAAACTCCAAATTCTTAAAATTCTGCCCCTCTTCTATCATGCCTGAATCTAAAGGAAATTTACTACTTAATCTAACCACTTATTTTCTTTTATGTGTGTGAACTCATCGCCCGTAAATTACTCCCAAGGTGAAATACTCTGTGGAAGAGGATACTTTGTGGTAGCATTACAATATGGGACTGTAAACCAAACTTTTAGAAGAAGAAAAAAAAAACGTATCCTTATAGCTCCTAACAGCAACTAACTCAGCACAATTTGTATGTGCTTTATCTTATTAATCTGCTATTCATTAACACAGTAGCTAACAAAACACCTAACAGAGGGGGTAAAGGGGCTGAGGGGCTGGGGGTGTAGCTCACAGGCACAGTACTTGCCTGGTAAGTGTGAGGCCCTATGTTTGATTTCCAGTACCAAGGGGGGGATTCAAATAAAAGGGAAAATACTATAAAAGAGTGGTGGTGGGGGGGGGGTACGAAAGCAAGGAAGAGACAGAAAGGATAGGCCAAGAAAACTGCTGATATTAAAACCTTTCTAAATGAAAAAAAGCACATCTCAGTGTATCTAAAGTATTCACTGGCCAAAACAGGTAGAAATTACAATTTCTCATAACACTAATAACACACTAGTACCACTGCCCTTAAGAGTTTTCTAAGAGATTACAACTTGCAGAACAGTTCTCACATTCTTCATGCTTCTCTAAAAATATCCCCTGCAGAAGTTCTATTTTTCTGCACTTTATCTAACTCTCTTCTTATTAGTATATATTTGTAATACATAATGAATACATTCACATGAGAGACTGGTACATAATATCTGTCCTGTTTTGATTCTCTTCACTTTCCCTCTCCTCATTCCTTCCCACCCCAGGTTCCTTTCTCATCTAGCTCCCTGTAACCCTCCCCAACCCTGGGATGGTGGGGTGGTGGTGTTTTGTTTTGTTTAAGTCTCACTTAGTAGTTCAGGCTGCTCTGAACTCACTGTATGGCCCACACTGGCCTCTACCTCACGGCAGTCTCCTGCCTCAGCTTCCCACCCCCTGTGATTCCAGGCGGGCACCGTCACACTCGGCTCCCTATAGTCTTTTCCTTGTTAAACTACTTATACTTTGGATTTCTCATTTACGAGAAACCAAGCAACCTTCAGTGTCCAATTTATTTCACTTATCGTTATGATTTTTAGAGAGTCTTTTTAAAAGTTTTTTTAATGTATTCTAGATATTAATCCTCTGGGGAGTAGCTGGTAATTATTTTTCCCCTTTTATAGGTTGTCTCCTTTGCTGTACACAAGCTTGACATAATCCCATTTATTGGTTGTGTTATTTCATGTGTAACTGCAATTCTGAAAAGTCTTTGCCTATGCCTATTTGTTCAAGAATTTTATTTATTGCTTTTTTGGTTTGGTTTTGGTTTTTTGAGACAGGGTCCTGCTATTTTTGGTAATTCAGGCTGGCCCTGATTCAGCCTTGAACTCACAGCAATCCTCCTGCTTCTGCCTCCCGAGTGCTGGGATTACAGGCGTGAGCCACCACGCCTGGCACTGTGGTATGTGGTACTGGCTGGTGGTGGGTGTGAGTCTTCATGCCCAGCATTGTTGTATCTGGCTACTGGGGATCGAACCCGGGCCCTTGCACTTGCAAAGCAGGTGCCAGAACCACTGAGCTAAATCCCTAGTCCTATTTTGTTTTAGTACAGAGTAAGAGATAGGGGTTTAAATTTATTTTTCTGCATAAAATAACAAGTTTTCTCAGCACCATTTGTTCAACAGGCTAGCTATCTTCTCTACAGCAAAATTTTGAAACCTTTGTTGAAGATCAGGCAGCTGAATCTGTCCTGCCACGGTCTTTGTCTATTAGCTGGACTGCTATTTTAACCTAAAAGCAATTAAAACCCTAAATATGGAAACATATTCAATAAGTATATAAGTACATATTTTAATACAGTAGTCTCCACATATAATACTGTTGCATACAGATTTTACAGTCTTAGTATCACTGTTGCATTTTCTCTTTTTTAGAAATACTCTAGTAGGATTGCATATTGGAAAGCAAGATATGTTGACATCATTTATTACTAATATGAGAAACATAGGCTATAAATGACTCCAAAAGATCATGTGATCATCATCTTAATTTTACAGTTAAGGTAACTGATGCCCAGGAGATATTAAGTATTGGTCAATGCTTATCAATTTAAAAAGTAGAAAAGCAGGGACTAGAATCCAGGCAGGCCTATTGCTTCCTAGGATACAACTGTTCCTTTTCCCTTTCTCTCTGCTTATTCTGTCATAAAGACATCAGACTCAAAAGAAGAGTGCATGCTAATGGCACTGCTGAGGTAACACCCCAAGCAAAACCATGACCTCATCTTGCAATGCTACAACACTGCATTTAACTCCACTTTTCCAAGGTTTCTCCACCTCAAGCTACAATCCATTTTACAATCACTAGCTGAATAGGAAGAACAGTTGTCTTGCTCTGTTATCAAAGTTTATAACGGCTCCCTGTGTCTACCACATGAAATCTAAGCACTGTATTAACTTGACCTTTCTCCATTCCCTACAGCAAGTCACTTTCTCTGTCCTTCCCGCTAGCCTTGGCACTCCAGCCAGTTAACTATCCTGATATTTTTGTTCAAATGTTCATTTTACCCCTTACCCTTTAAACTGGTCATTTCATTTCTCCTTTTGACTATGTCAATTCACACCTACCATCAACCTCTTTGTTTCTCAGACCTACTTCCCCAGATTTCAGTCTCCTTCAGAGGCTCTTGGTACTAAAGATTCTTACATTAGAAGGAGAAGGCAACAGGGAAGTGGCAACAGGGAGAAGATGTCAGCTCCCTTTAGTAGACCTGGTGGCAGAGCCTGTAACCACGGCTACTCTGGAAGACATGGCAGAAAGAAAGTAAATCTGAGGCTGTCTGGGAAATTTAGTGAGATTCTAAACTTCATTAAAGAAGGATTGGGAAGTACCTCAAAGGCAGGGTACCTGGAAGCACACACAGGCCCTGGGATAATCCTCAATACCCTCTTTTAAAAGGAAGGGTAAAAAAATGCCTTCCTGCTAGGGATTTAGCTCAGTGGTTCTTGCACTTGCCTTGCATGTGCAAGGTCCTGAGTTCAATTCTCAGTACCAAAAAAAAAGTCTTCCTTTTACTGTCCTCTACTAGAATCATCAAAAATGGCTTGCTAAAATACTTTAAGTACATGATAACAATATGTTCTTCAAGGTAATGTTTTGATCATATATCTGAGGAAATCTGAAATAAATGTGGTAGGTACTATTCTAGGCATGAGAGACATAATAATCTTTAAGGAACTTAAAGGAACTTATACTATATATTGGTATAATAACTAAGAGACATTTTGAACAAGGTAATTTATATATCTTTAATAAGCATTTTCTTAAAAAAAATAAGATGTTCAGACAACTGACTATAATTAATTAATCACATTAGTTGGCTTTAGGTCCACAGCAAACATTATATTTTGAATTTTCCTTATAATTTACTATCATACTTTTTTTTTTTGAGACAGGCTGTCAGCTGTATAGTCCAAGCTGGCCTTCAACCCACTATGTAGTGTAGGCTGGCCTCAAACACGTGGCAATCCTCCTGCCTCAGCCTCTCAAGTGCTGAGATTACAGGTGTGTACCACCATGACTGGCTCATACTTCTAATACTTAGTAGTATACTATACTATACTAAGGATAGCTTAAAGATTATCTTTAAGTACATGATAACAATATGTTCTTAAAGGTAATGTTTTGATCATATATCTGAGGATATCTGAAATAAATGTGGTAGGTACTGTTCTAGGCATGAGAGACATAATAATCTTTAAGGAACTCGTATTGTTCTAACATTTTCTCAATCTTAAATCTTTCTGTATTACAACTCCAAAATGTAGCTAGGTGGGATAGTGCACCCCTGTAATTCCAGCTACTCAAGAAGCTGAGACAAGAGGATCAATAGTTTTGAGGCCAGAATAGGTAACTTCGTGAAACCTTGTCTCAGAATAATAAAGAGTGGAGATTGTTCCTCAGTGGCAGAACTCATCCCTAGTACAAGAAAGAAACAATAATAAATATAACATAAGTCCAGAGTGTCAAAAAAAGCATCATTAGGATTTACTAGTTGTTGGGCTGTTACTAATGAGAGACAGTACTTTATTCAGCAGTCAAAGTTCAGCATATTGTGGACAGAAGAAAAATCTCACACTCATTCTAAAGGATGAACTGAATTTGAGAAAAACAGAAAAGTGGGAGTGAATAAGAAAGGGAGCATGAAAACACAGAAGAGGAACAGGAAACAGTGGAAGGAAGTGGAGCGGGCCCTGGACGACAGCGTTTCACTCTCCCGCCCTGCAGAGCAGCCAGCTTTGCAAAGGGCACGCAGCACCAGAAGGCCCAGAGGCCAACCAGAGCTCTTCATCCTTCTTTACACAGACACACTTACTTGTATTCGTGAGTGCTCCTTGGTAAGGGTTGTTTTTTTTTTTCTTTTTTTTTTTTGAGACAGGGTCTCGCTTTGTGGTTCAGGCTGGCCCTGAGCTCAGCCTCAAGCTCACATCACAGCAATCCTCCTGCCTCTGCCTTCTGAGTGCTGGGATTACAGGCGTGAGCCACCACGCCCAGCACTGTGGAATGAGGTACCGACTGCTGCTGAGTCTCCACGCCCAGTATTGTATGTGGTTACCGGGGATCGAAACCCGGCCCTTGCACTTGCAAGACAGGCGCCAGAACCACTGAACTAAATCCCCGGCCCTCCTTGGTAAATTTTTAAGGTGTTCCTGTTGTGAATGATCTGCGTCCTCCACTTTTACTAAGAATCTGTGCTACTTCTGAAATGTATTCTTGATGAACTTTTATCGGAGTATCCTTCCCATTACTCATTTTATATGTTCCTCATTCATTCATCCCTGTCTTCCATGAACTTCTCTAACAACTAGGCATTTGAAAGTGCTTACCCCACCCCTTGAACTAAAATTCCAAAATAAAATTAGGATCATATACCCAGCGAAGCCGCAAGATGTACCAGTGTGACTTCCAAAATAGCACTAACTTCCAACACCACACAGAGGATGCATTCCTGATTATTACAAGACCACTGGTGTGGGTATGATAACTGCAGTGACTATAGTGAGTTCTACACATTACCATAAGATTTTATATATTATGGCTCAATTTAAAAACTAATTTTCAAATTGGTCTGTATTGTAACAATTAATCTTACCCATACTGGTAAATTCTACTTGAAGTCTTTGAGGAAAAACACATACTTATGAAATAAAGAGGAGACTGCACCTTTTACTCTACTTCTTTTCCTTCCACTGTACCTTCACATGGAGGAGTGTTTATCTACCTGAAGAGGGCATGGGAGTCAGAGGAGATCTGGGTGGTAAGTGGCAGTGCTCAAGACCCTCACTTTGGTTTCCCTCCTCATAAGCAGTCTGTACATCTCAGGACCATCTAGATTTCAGTTAATTTCTAACACAAATGTAAGATTTTTCTTCTGTTCCTCAACATTTAATAATTTTTCTCCGCCATTAAAATATCTGAAAAGCACATAGTTCAAGCTGTTTTTGTTTCTCCTTGCAAATTATACTTAAATGCCTAAGACTTTCCTATACATTATTATTACTGTTATTATTAGTTTTAATACTAGAGTCAAAGGTCTAGATTTCCACATGCTCCAACACTAAGTGGAGCCCTAAAACTAAACTGAAGCGCAAGCGGGTCTAAAATAAACTGCAGGGCCAGCGATGTAGCGCAGGTGAGCCTTGTGCTTCACCTGCCTGACAAGTACAAGGTCCTGAGTTCAATTTCCAGTACTGGAAAAAAACCAAAAACCAAATAAACTGTAACCAATCAGCAACATTCTTACACTTAAATATTTAACTTCTATTAAATGTTAAATGGTTCTCCTATGCAATCTCAAAAGTTACAACAAAGTTTAGTTCATAGATATGGCTCTACCTTACACAAAGCCAGCCATGATTAATACATTTTTTCCTTTGGCTCATTTTTCCAACTAATCTACCCAAAGTGGCTCTGCTGTGCAAAATCAAAGAAAGCTGAAAACTAATTAATTACCACTGAAGTTTTTAACCCAACTAACCCTAAGCTCCCTGGCTTATATATAATGTAGCTCAGTGGCACCACGCCTGCCTGGCAAGCACAAGGTCCTGGGCTTGATCCCTGGTACCAGAAAACACACACACACACACACACACACACACACACACACACACACACGCACACACACACACACACACATGCACCATCCAAAATGTTTCTGCTAAATGAAAAAAATCAGGAAAAAGGGTTTGCATCAGGCTGAACAGCACACACTCACTTCCACATATCTCTGCAAACCCTCCCCCCAACAGCAAGGGGCTGCCTCAGCATTTACTACGCAAAGCTCAAAGACAAAATTTCCTCAACTCAGGTCCCTGCCGGTCAACTTCTAGGAGTAATAGAAGCTATAATAATCAACAATAAAAAGAGTGCTGTACTGAGAGCTTATGTACCCTGAAGCCTTGAAACAGAATTCCCTTTTCACAACTACATCAACTTAAAGAAATCAGCCCAAGAGAACTCGAGTGTGCCACGCAGTCAGAATCTACCCATACAAATTCAACATTCAACTTTTAAGAATATGGATTTAGTTCACTCCAAAAATGAAATCCACCTGTCATACAGAATATTTATTATCATACTACACAAAGTTCTGATAAAACTGAAATAAGTTCTAAAATCTGCATAGTCCAAAAAAAGAAAAAAGAAAAAAATAGTCAAGTGACTTCATCATTATCAAGAATAGGTTTCCACGAATGTCCCTTGTTATTCAAAATGTTCTGGGAAGCCCTTATGAACTTCAGATGATAAAGAAGACCAAATTTACCCACCAGCAAAATAATGTGCTTATTTTTCAGGACCAGAGTGGAAAAGATGAAGTACAGAACATTTATGGGCCAGAAATTGTTTGCTAGCCGGACACAATGAGATATTCCTATTATCCCAGAACTGCGAAAGCTGGGCCTGGAGGGCGACCGAGAGTTTGAAGGCTGCCTGGGCTGCACAATGAGACTCCGCTCAAAATACCAAAAGTTGTCTGCTAGACGCTGTGCATCGTTCTTTAATCATTACAGCTTCGTCAAAGAATTGCTATCACTGTTTTTTAAACAGGAGAGAAAATAAAGTTCAGAGAACCTGACTTAATGGCAACCAGTAGAAATAAAGTCACAGACTCACTCTACAAAAACTTGTTCTCAAGCAGCTTAGTCTATTTAATTCTTTGTGTCTGTAGTGCCGAGCAAATCAACACAAAGTATAACTACAAGGAAAAATACTGTAATGCTGTGTTAGACAATAACACTGATAATGTTAATTTTCTAATACTTAGAAAAGTTCAGGAACAAACTTTAATAGTAACAACTGTCACTGCATGTAAATTAATTACATAAATGCCTCTCCTACAAGATTATATTATTTAGAGATATGATTCCCAACTTTAGCTAGCATGGTGGCACATGCCTGTAATTCCAGCACTTAGACTGAGGCAGAAGGATTTCTGTGAATTCAAATCCAGTCTGGGCTACACAGTGAGACTCTGTCTCAAAAACAAACAAACAAAAATAATTCATGTCTTTTTTCATCTGTAGTATACGATCACTGTAGATGTTCAATAAGCATGCTTATGAAACAGACAAGCATTGTTTGCCAATGGAATAGTGATGGTATTGATGAAATAATAATGGTTGTTTGCTAGCAGACTAGTCAAACTGGAAATGTTTGGATGTTGAATTAAAATAAAATCACAATTGATTATCTTTCTGGACAACCATTCAAAAAGGAAAGATGAGACCCAGAGAGGGTAAGTGAATTGCTGATGAAAAGTTGGTGAGCACCTAGCAAGCGACAAAGATGAGACTCAAAACTAGACATGCTGTCTCAGAAAATCTGTAAGTCAAACAGAAAGTTACTAGTGTTTTAAAATTAATTATTTAGTAGTTTAGATAAGCTCTTCCTATGCAATCCAGGCTGGGCTCCAACCCTGTGATCTTCCTGCCTCAGCCTAGCAGAGTGCTGGGATTCCCAGCACTTACTTACCCTGGCGTTCTGGGAGGCTGAGGCAGAAAGATTACCAAATTCAAGGACAGCCAGGGTCAGTAACTCAGTGAGGCCCCACCTCAAAATAGGGGGAACAGCTGTGACATAACTCAGCGTGAAGGCCCTGGTTTTGCTCAATCCCCAAAAGAGAATGAAGAAAAAAATGGGGAGCCAAAGATAGCAGGAGTACTAAACTGAGTAGAGAACCCCGGGGAAAATCACATCAAACTAACGGCCACAGGAAAGGCAAGTACATAAAAGGGAGGAGCTAACTCCGAGGTACTGAACTTCAATCACCGTAAGGGCAGCTAAACAGACAGTAGTAAACGGAACTAGCTGGGATGGGGAATAAACAAGTGAATAAAAGTGATGGCAAAAAACATCAGTCTAGGTCCGGGGATTTAGCTCAGCATTTCCGGTGTCTGCCTGGTAAGTGCAAGATCCAGAATTTGAGCCCCAGTAACCATGTATAAACAACGCCAGTGTGTGGCTCACGCCTGTAGTCCCAGCATTTGGCAGGCAGAGGCTGGGGGACTGCTGTGAGCTCCAGGCTGGCCTGGGCTACATAGTGAGTTCAGGACCAGCCTAAACTACAGAGCAAGACCCTGTCACAAAATCAAAAAAAGCATCAGTCTAAATGCATACCCCAGTACAGAGGTATGGATGTATGGTCCTAGCTATTTAAGACACTGAGGCAGGGTTTTCTTTTTGGGGAGGTAACTGAGGGGCCGAGTCGAAGGCCTCCACACTGAGCTACATCTCTAACTCTTTTGTGTTTAACTCTGAGAAATGGGTTCAAGGCAGGACCTGAATTTGCCATCAGTGTCCTGCATCGGCTTCCCATAGTAATGGGAATCCCATAGTAATGCGCCACCGTGCCCAGCTAAATAAATATAATTTTAATTTACCATTTATACCACAATAAAGTTGGGGTGGGAAAAAATGTGCATATTTGGAAAGAAATAAAGACATGAGAAAATTTTAGGAAAAGGCCTAAACTATGTCAAGCTATACAATGCTGTCCTAGGCTGTCAACATAGGGTGAGTACTCTCAAATATCTGAGATCATGAAAACATAAAAATAACTATGAAATTTTCACTTTTCTATATATTCTGGAAGAATTTAATATTACATAGCTTGAATATTCATTAAGACCTTCGAGTATTTCTTATCTAAAATGTATGAGAAGTGTTTCAAGATTTTGGCATTTGGAAAGCATACGCATGACATACTTAAGGGTGGATCCCCAAAGTCTAAATACAAAATTTCACATATCCTTGATGCCCACTTCGTACACACAGCCTGATGGTAATTTTATACTGCATTTTTAGGGTGCTGCCATTCTGATTCCAATCCACCCCACGAAGCCAGGTGTGAAACTCTCCACTGGCGGCACCACACTGGTGTTCAGAATTTTGAAGCTTGCAGCACTTGGGATTTCAGGTTTTTAGATTAAAAGGTGGTTTTTGTTTATTTTATCTAAGACAAAGTTTTACAAGGTCACTGTTGACAAAACTGATTTAAGCTTGTGACCCTCCTGACTCCCAGGAAGATGGCAGAGTGGTATCGGAGAAACAGTGTCCAGATGCTGGAACACAGCAATGTGAGGAAGAGAAGAGGGAGGAAAGTGGGTCCCCAGGACCCTGCAAGGAGCCAAAATGAGAAATGAAGCCCACGTGGAGAGTCAAGAGAAGGCCTTCAATGCAGAAGGAAGTGGCACGCGGCACAACCTGTAGGTACAAGCTTTCTCTGCAGAGAAACACACTAGCGGAATGGAGCAGCTGACCAGTGGCTGGCGAGTTATTTGGGTTCAGATGCCATCCAGGAGAGCGCAACTGGCCCAACAGCTGTCTTACCACGCATGCAGTCTTGGATTCAGTCCCCAGAAAAAAATACACATGTGCACACATGTGTACACACATGCACACACACAACATACACACATACACACCAATAGAAGTACACAGAGCTAAAGGAAAAATTCACAAGTCTGATCACTATTTCAGATTTTTTTTGGGGGGGGGGGTTTTGAGACAGGGTCTCACTTTGTGGTTCAGGCTGGCCCTGAGCTCAGCCTCCAACTCACATCACAGCAATCCTCCTGCCTCTGCCTCCCGAGTGCTGGGATGACAGGCCTGAGCCACCACGCCCGGCACTGTGGTATGTGGTACTGATTGCTGCTGGGCGTGAGTCTCCACACCCTGTATAGGTATGTGGTAACCGGGGATCGAACCCGGGTCCTTGCACTTGTAAGACAGGCGCCGGAACCACTGAGCTAAATCCCCGGCTCTATTTCAGATTTTAATATACCTTTCTCAGGTACACGACAGAATAAGCAAGAATGAACATGACAAATGAACCTGACATAATGACTTAAACTGTACCCAACAAATGCAATGTACATGTTCTTTTTCAAACATATTTGCTACTAATACTAAAGTAGACCTTAAATGGACCATGAAGGAAGTTCAAAGGCCTAAATTTGCAGAGTGTGGGGCCGGGGAGTTAGCTCAGTGGTTCTGGCGCCTGTCTTGCAAGCGCAGGGACCCGGGTTCGATCCCCAGTTAATCACATACAATACAGGGTGTGGAGACTCACGCCCAGCAGCAATCAGTACCACACACCACAGTGCCGGGCATGGTGGCTCACGCCTGTAATCCCAGCACTCGGGAGGCAGAGGCAGGAGGATTGCTGTGATGTGAGCTTGAGACTGAGCTCGGGGCCAGTCTGAACCACAAAGTGAGACCCTGTCTCAGAAAACCTATAAAAAAAAAAAAAATTTGCAGAGTGTGCTTCTGTGTGGCATAAACCAACATCAAAAAGAAAACTAAAACTTCTTGTCCCAAGTTAAGACGGAGTAAAACACATACCCTCCTGGTCTATCTCGCACTGAATGCAGCTACTACACATGGACAGAATCCACAGATGAACTGCTGATCTATGAGAAATAAATACTAGCAGGTGATGAGGAAGAAGACATCAACACAGTCCTGAATCAGCAATGAAATGACCTTCTGCTTCCCTTCCACATCCCCCAGCATGGACCACCTCTGAAACTCAAAAGCCAGCATCTGTGTAGGCACAGAGAACTCCAGGAGAAGCCTCCTAAAGCTCAAGGAGTGACGAAGGGACATCCTCGCAGAGAAAATAGTGAAAATCTACCTCATCAAGTTTTCTACATTTCTCCAAACAGTCCCATCATGAGAACCACAGCAGAAGCAGAGACCCTCTGAAACAGGGAAACCTTCCCCTCTGACCAGGGTGGCTGTGATCCTCAAGGGAAGAGGCAAACCCTCCTCCGTTTTCCCTCTCAAGTCTTTCATCACTTAGCTCCAGATGCAGTAACACATGCAGTTGTTTAAATAAAGCTGCAGCTTTCTGGCTGGAGGACTGAAAGGGGAGCCCTAGGGAATCGGACAGCACAGAGAGGAGCTCAGAGAAGAACACAGGAAAGCAGCCCTCTCCTGGTCCCCTAGCCATGCTCAGGCTCAGCAAGCTACAGATCTGAGGGCTGAGCCTCAGAACTACTAGACCCCAAGAAGCACTGGCCAGCACACATGGAACATGTCTTAATGGCACACAAAGTTCTGCAGGATGGAAGAGACGCTGACAGAAGCCCCAGCCCCACAGCAAGCTGTGTGAACTTCTAAGCTGAGTATCTGATAAAAACTCGAACATTATGAACATTTTCTACTAGGATTTAAACAAAGCTCAGAGCTTTATAATATTAACCACTTACCAGTCCAATTATTTAAATATAGGATAATCAAAAACCTCAATTTTTCACTAATTTTTACAAAATAACAAGAAATACAAAAATAACAATTTTATCAAATTTCTTCAGTAACTTTTCTGTGTACGGTATACCTTACAAACATTCAAAACACAATGCAATGTTACAACCTGGACAGTAGCATCTAGTCTTTCAGAATTCTTTTTGCATCACTCACTGTCCTTCTTTAAATGACATTTTACACTGTCACATTGGCCTTTCCTTTTCTCATGTGGGCAGTATAACGTCAATAAAATGTCTGCCTGCAGAGTGTAAAGGTGAAGATGTCCATGGTGGATGTTCTGGTCCACGTTTCACTTCTCATACTTTTCAATTGTTTGGTCCATTAGACTTAATCTAAATTGTACATAGCTTTTTGAACCCCTCTTGTTTGGAATAAATAAACAAGTTCAACATTGTTTGGTCTGGAAGGTGCATACATATTTTATAATATTTTTTCCTCAGTTTTTGATTACTGGAGAGCTTGTTAGGTGTTGGTCAACTCTGTCAACATCACCCAGTTAACTCTGATAACCACTGACCACCAGTGGGAATGTTTTTAGCTTCCTTTCTTCTTTGCAGTTCTATCGTTTCTGCACTGGGAATAGTTGATAACGGAGAGATAGTTTTTTTGTCTTTCCATTTCATGACACAGAATTTCCCTCTCTGATGTGCTAATTTTCCCTTTTTTAGTTGTTTCTTTTCAGATCTCTTTGCACTTCCTTCCTATTCAGTCTCCGTGTCCCAAACAGAATACCACCGTGTTCTGGAGAAGTATAAAAAGTGTATCTAGTATACTTATAATAAAAGTTTTTACAGGTTGTAGCACAAAAAAATTTTTTTTTCTTGTGGAATTGAAGATCGAACTCAGGATCTTGCACTTGCACCACTGAGCTACACCCTGGCCCCTGGTTTTTGTTTTGAGATGGGGTCTTACTATGCTGTTCAGGGTGGCTCTGAATTCCCTGTGTAGCCCAGGTTGGCCTCAAACTCGGTGACCCTCAATCCAGAGCCTCCCGAGTGCTGGGAGTACAGGCATGTGCCACCACTTCCAGCCTGTAGCACAAAATTATAAGGCTTTTGCACAAATACACAAATTAGCGCAAAAAATAACCAGAAATTACTGTTACATTTCACTAGAAACAAATATTAAAGGCAAATACAATGTTCTAAATAAAAAAGTATGCAAAAAATAGTCAATATAAAACAAATAAGCAGACACCTGAGTGAACCTCATACAAACAAGAACTGACTGGTTGGCATGACACCTGCCAGAGCGGCACTCGGAATAGCCAGGACGTAAACGAACGCGCTGCCTGAGAGGGGCGCGGGTTAGGGTAACTGTTACGTGGTTAGGTCCAGAAGGAGCAAATTCTTGGAGAAGAAAAGAGATCAGAGGTTTTTTTTTTTGGGGGGGGGTGAGGACAGCTGCTCAAAAGTGCAGAATAATAAATATACTCTAAGAAAGAGTCTGATGATGGCTGCACAACTCTCTGATCATACTAAAAACCACTGAAGTGTGGGAAAACTGTTAAGTGGTTAAAAAATACCAAGGACAGAGTTAGGGATTTAGCTCAGAGGTGCCACCTCTGCCTCACAAATGCAAGGTCCTCCAACCGAAAAAAAAAAAAATGGTGGCACATTTGGGGAGGTTGAGGCAAGAGGATAACCACTACTGCAGACCCAGCCTGAACTACACAGTAAGACTGCCTCAACCATCCCATACCAAGGAAACAACCTCAAGATTATCTGCACAGTAAAGCGGAAATCACAGCTGCCATCAATAGAGACCAATACCAAAATCAAACAAATGTTAGAATTAACTTTAAGGACAAAGACTTTATAGGTAGGATAAAAATGTTCTAACAGATAAGGGCAAAGTCTGAAGAAAGAAGTATGGTATCAACAAAGAAACAACAGATATAAAGAGGTGGCATTCATCTGCAATTTAAGCACTCATGAGGCTGAAGCAGAGGTTTCAGAGCTCTTAAGGCCAGGACGGGATACACAGGAAGTCTGAGGCCGAACTGATCACATCCTGTAGTGAAATGCCACCTAAAACAAATAAAGAAATAAACAGAGGCCTGGGGATTTAGCTCAGTGGTTCCGGCACTTGTCTTGCAAGCAAGTGCAAGGGCCCACATTCGATCCTCGGTAACCACATACCTCAATACTGGACGTGGAGACTCACACTCACCATCAATCAGCACCACATTCCACAGTGCCAGGCGTGGTGGCTCACGCCTGTAATCCCAGCACTCTGGAGGCAGAGGCAGGAGGATTGCTGTGATGTGAGTTTGAGGCTGAGCTCAGGGCCAGCCTGAACCACAAAGCGAGACCCTGTCTCAAAAAAAAGAATGGAAATTTTAACTAATTTGAATGAACTGGGCCCAACAACACCAGAATGAAGATGACAAACCAATATACCTTATAAACATACAGGCAAAAATCCTCAACAAAACTGAGCAACATATGAAAAGGATCATAAACCACAATCAACTGGGCTTAGCCCTAGGAATTCAAGGTGACTGAGCACTTTGAGGGCTGAACGCATGTATTCCAGTGGCTGGGCGAGGTCCTTGTGGGGCTGGACTGTGCACTTTCCCCTTTACTTTCACGAAGTATCTCTATACCCTTAAAAGTCCCTTCTTGCTTACAGGGGAAATGAAGCAATGTTACTTGAAACAAAAAGTAACTATTGAAGTCAGAAATGCAATTCTAAAATAAGTATGATCCCCAGAATAGAACCACGGAAAGCTACAATTGTTCCACAGTGTTGTCAATGCTTGAAAAATGAATCTTATAAGATGGAAGAAAAAAGTAGGACTACACTCAGTTCAAACAGAAAAATGAATTTTAAAGCCTTCCAAAAGAAGCCTGGATTGACTGTAAGTACTAAATAAGTTCCTGCCCTTAAAGAAATTAAAGTCTAAGGGGGAAAAAAAACTCATGGAATTTAAGAGAACTATTTAGCCATGTTAATGTTTATAAACGGTGCAAAATGCTTGCACATACGGATTAAAATGTACTATCACTAGTTTGCTGTTGTTAGGCCGTACAAACCCGCGCTGTCTCACAACCTCTGGGTATCTAGCCTACTGCTCCGCACACAGCACAAGTGCTCAACAAGTCCTAGTGGGGGCCACCCACTTTCTGGTTCCCTGTCTGCCTCTCAGAGCAGAAGGTGTCTTTCTCTCAAAAATTCCCTTGTGAGAAGAACCGCAGATGAGCGGGCCGCCGACCCAGGAGCAGACTCCTCCTGCAGCCGCCTGTGAGAGCCTGGAACAGAGGAGCTCACTTTCATTTCTGTGCAATTCAGCTTCTTCACGGATGAAAACAGACTATAGTGCCTACTTCTAACAGTACCTGACTATTTCTAATAGTACCTAACAACTGGTTTCAATTCAAGTCTATCTTCAATACTTCTAACATAGATTTAAAATGCAAATTATTACTTTCACCACAAAATTTCAACTAAATGGATGAAAATCCTTTTAAGCAAGGGGAGAAAACTCCCAATACTTACTTAGAACTATAAAATTCAAACTTGTCTACCTCCTAAAATAAGTTTTATTCAGTAAGTAGGTAATTAGTCAAATGTAACAGTCTAATAAACTAGAATTTTGAATAAACAATTGCTTTAAAATTCTAATAACTATGCATAAGCAGTAAATTATTCTTACTTGTATTTCTATAGCTCTGTAGAGCAGGGTTTCTTAAGTACATAATTACATAAGAGAGCCACCCAGCTTCCAAAGGAGCCATTCCAATGAATTGTGTAAATAATATGCTTTAAAAAAACATAACCTTCTCATATATGGATTTAGATTTACCAGATATGCAGTAGCTGTATACCTGTGAGACTACAACACATCTTAAGAAGGCCTTCCTAATTATGAATGCACCAGAGACTAGATGACCCAAAGCCAATTAATACAGACACTTTTTCATAACTTTCTATAAAAATATTTTCACTCTTCTCCTATTCTCACTATTCTTTTTAGGTTTTTGGAGACAGGGTCTCGCTTTGTGGTTCAGGCTGGCCCTCAGCTCAGCCTCAAACTCACATCACAATCCTCCTGCCTCTGCCTCCCGAGTGCTGGGATTACAGGCGTGAGCCACCGCGCCCGGCACTGTGGTATGTGGTACTGGTTGCTGCTGGGCGTGAGTCTCCACACCCAGTATTGTTAGCTAACTCCCCGGCCCCTATTCTCACTATTCTTAAAAGTCACAGCATGAACTAAGAACTCCCAAGTACAACAATCTAATTTTTAACATCAACACTGTTTTTGTTTTAATCGCCAAATACTTATGTTTATTTTTCTTTCATGTGTACCAACACAGTAAGTAATCTGGGGTTTGGCTGATCACACTGTAAGACTATCGATTTTTTTTTTTTTTTGAGACAGGAGGATTGCTGTGAGTTCAAGCCTTGCCTTGCTACACAGTGAGCTCAGGGCCAGCCTGAACTACAAAGTGAGACTCTGTCTCAAAAAACAAAAATATGTCAACAGAATTTTTGTATTACTGAACTGCTTATTTTATTGGTAACAGTAAAACTGCAATTACTTAGATTAGGTTTTGCAAACTCACTAACCTACAGGCAGGGATTTAGCTCAAGTGGTACCACACCCACCTTGGAAGCACACGGGCCCAAGTTCCATCCCTGGTACCACGAAAAACAAAAAAACAAACAAACTCACTGACCTATCACTGAATTTGTAAAGGACTTTAAATCATGCCACACATACATAAAAATATGCGTATATTGGAATTTCACTGAATTAAATTCAAGTCAAATCCCATTGCAATAAGCTCTAAGGACTGTCCAAATTCTTTTATAGCCATAGAATTTATTACATTAAATATTATTGGAAATAACTAGGCCACCAGCTGAGGCCTGGGAATCATGAGGTTACATAATCATGGGGAATCATGATTATGTGGAGTTGGCCTAAACACAAATTTAAAATGATCACAAAGTGCTCACTGGAAGGATTAGACCTCACATATTTCTAAAAGGGCACAGAGAAGGGAAGGAGGAAAGGGAAGAGAAAAGGAAAGGCAGGAAAACAAGACAAAAGAAAGCTTGCTTTAAAACTAGCAAAACAAAGAGCCTCTGGAACACTCACTCGCGCCCCCCTCCCCGCCCTGCGCACTCCCAGCTGCTCGGAGCAGTTGCCAGAGCTCCGCAAGGGCTGACAGTGTCATGTGCGCAACCAACATGCTGTAAGGCTGGCTGGCATCGGGGTGCCCCAAGCTCCTGTCCTGCATGGAGCTGGGTGCAAGACCGCACAGCACACTCAGGAGTCAGTCTCCTCCCTCCTCAGAGGTGTGTGCACGGGGCCACCTGGGGCCCTTCTCAGGAAGAGGGACACTCCACTGACTATAGGGTCCCCAGATGCAACCCAGTCCTGCAGACCTCTTGGGGACCTCTTTAACTTAACTTGTGGGTAGGAGTCAAGAAACTGACTGCATGTTAGAAGGAGAGTAAGCACGTGCAGCCATGTAATATCTGATTCCCTGAGCTGAAAAGACAGCCTGGTTCTCAGCAGTGTCTTTATCCTACTATTTGCAAATCACTGACTGACCGGCAGCTACAATACAGGGAATAACCAATTATTTCAAAGACTAAGTATCATGTTTCCTGGCAACAAAAATGAACACTATCTACCTTCCCTATGCAGTTCACAGAATTTAGCAGGACAGGCTGAAGATATTTTCTTTATGCCGAGGTACAATTCCCTTTTCTCTCAGGACTATGTTAAGAGTTACATATTCAACAAAGATCCAAAATGAGAACTTCCGAAGTAAATGAAATGTGACAAGAAATCATGAAACTATACCCAATATTTTTTCTTATTCAGGAAAATAAAGAATCTAATCTTCCAATGCTATCATAAACCAAGATGCAAACTAATAAATCTCAAATATACAACCTGATAATATTGGCCACTTTTAGACACCAATCTAAAGATCAGCACACCAGATTTTAACAAAACACACTTCCATAGATTTACAAATTTAACTTTTTGCTTGTTTTGAGACAGGGTCTCACTATGTGCCCCAGGCTGGCTTCAAACTTAGAGCGATTCTCCCGCCTCAGCCTCCTCAGTGCTGGGATTACAGATGGACATCACCACACTCAGCAACAAACTAACTTTAGAAATTTCTGCTCCTGCTGGGTGAGTGGCACACACTTCTAATCCCAGCACTCATGAGTCTGAAGCTGGAGGATCACTGCACAATTGAGGCCAGCCTACCCCAAGCATGTTGGCACATGCCTGTGGATCACAGCACTCAGAGGAGGTTGGGGCAGGGAGATTGCCCCAAGTTGAAGGCCACCCACAGATATATAGAGAATTCAAGACCAGCCTAAACCATATAGTGAGACCTTGTCTCAAGAAAAACACTTTTTTTTTTTAGGTTTTTTGAGATGGGGTCTTGCTTTGTGGTTCAGGCTGGCCCTGAGCTCAGTGCTGGGATTACAGGCGTGAGCCACCACGCCCGGCACTGTGGTATGTGGTAGTAGTTGCTGCTGGGTGTGGGTCTCCACACCCAGTATTGTTATGTGGTTACCGGGGAATCGAACCCGGGTCCTTGTGCTTGCAAGACAGGTGCTGGAATCACTGAACTAACTCCCCGGCCCAAGAAAAACACTTTTAAAAGAAAATTAAGTAAGTAAGCTGGTTGAGGCCACTGAGAACTACATAGCAAGATCTTGTCTCAAATAAAACAAAAGAAAACATGGGAGCCGGGGAGTTAGCTCAGTGGTTCTGGCGCCTGTCTTGCAAGCGCAAGGGCCCGGGTTCGATTCCCCGGTAACCACATAACAATACTGGGTGTGGAGACCCACACCCAGCAGCAACTACTACCACATACCACAGTGCTGGGCGTGGTGGCTCACGCCTGTCATCCCAGCACTCGGGAGGCAGAGGCAGGAGGATTGCTGTGATGTGAGTTGGAGGCTGAGCTCAGGGCCAGCCTGAACCACAAAGCGAGACCCTGTCTCAAAAAAACCTAAAAAAAACAAAAGAAAACAATTCTGTTCCTATACAGGCACAAGGTTAGAGGGCACTTGGTCAGTTTTCATTCTAAAATCCTTTATAAACCAAGTGTGGTAGTGCACACCTGTAATCCCAGCACTCAGGAGCTTCAAGCAGGGAGATCACTGAGAGTTCAAGGTTAGTCTGAATCACACAGAAGACCTGGTCTCACAAAAACTGTAATTCTTGATAAAAAATTTGCTAGCTTATTAATAGAATCTTTGATCTGACAGATGAACCGATGAATAGCCTAACTCACGTATATTACACATCAGTCATAATTACCTACTATTATTAAATAATAGTAAAGAGAAATTTTGGCTTTTTACAAATCATTAAATCACTAATATCTCTTCTCTTTCTGACATCCTTTTCTACTTTTTAAAAAGATGTTTCGTTTCTAAACCTAATATGAAAGGATACTTTGGTTAGCCAGGTAAAACCATGACCTCCTTAAGAGCTATTTCTGAAAAATTAATTTCTGTGTAAGAAAAATCCATGTTAATATTTGGGTTCTGACTGAAACTATCCAGTTACTTAAAACCCTGTTCTAAAGGTCAGTCAGTATTATAACTGACATTAATTCAGTTCACATTAGTTTCAACTTCAACACAACAATCAATATTGAAACTTTCCCCCAAAAAAGGTATAAACAGAGCAGGAGATATAGTGCAGCATCTGCCTGGCAAGCATGAGGCCCTGAGTTCAATTCCAGCACCAAAAAAAAATATATATATATATTTTTTTAAAAGATATGAATATTAAACAACTACCCCAATGGGTATCCTCAGAGAATGTTCAAGTATCTATAATTAAATGTCAGTTAAAATATGGGAACACAAACACGAGGCTCCGTGGGTATCTGCAGCGCCCCAGGCTTCTCCACCTCATCTGTACTACGCGCTGCTCTTACGCCCCGAGTACACTACGCTGGGACACTTCATTCATGCAGTTCTACCTCGGCACATCAGCACCTCAACACAGGACGCCCACTCCGTTGTCGAGTGAACCGCAGAGCTTTCCTCTGGGTCATCCCTGACACTTCTCACCTCCACTGCCTTTTTCTTTGATGGCCAAGTAGAAGTTGGAAAAGAAATGATGGCTTTTATTTTTTATTTATTTATTTTTTAGGTTTTTTGAGACAGTGTCTCACTTTGTGGTTCAGGCTGGCCCTGAGCTCAGCCTCCAAGTCACATCACAGCAATCCTCCTGCCTCTGCCTCCCGAGTGCTGGGATGACAGGCGTGAGCCACCATGCCCGGCACTGTGGTATGTGGTACTGGTTGCTGCTGGGCGTGAGTCTCCATGCCCAATATTGTATGTGGTTACCGGGGGATCGAACCCGGGCCCTTGCGCTTGCAAGACAGGCGCCGGAACCACTGAGCTAAATCCTAGGCCCAATGATGGCTTTTAAAATGACACATAAGACGCTTTGATTAGAGGAAGTTCACAAGAGCTACAATCTGTTTCTTTATACCTACAGGAAGCTTAGCATTTGTCATCAAATCCATTTAGTCATATACAATTATAATCCCGCAATTGGCACTTTATAAATTGCTACAACATTAGCATTTACATTACAGTTTGCCATGTAAAGACTAAAATGATAAAGGAAGGTATGAAAAAAGAATGAAAAGTTAAGTACTGGGCCAAGCACTTAGCTCAAGTAATACTGCATCTACCCTGGAAGCACAAGGGCCCAAGTTTGATCCGCAGTATGGGGAAAAAAAAAAAGAAAAGAAAAGTAAGTAGTGGCTGAGAAATGGGGAAAAGAGAAAAGGAAAGAGAAGGAAATTAAGGTATTGCTATTTTAAAAGTTATTTTCAGAAACAAAATTTTCTTTGATTTGTTGCCAAAAAATCTTTATTCATAGACTTCCATACAATTATTGCATTGATCTTTCTTTTATACCATCACAATAAAACTGAACTGAAACTATAATTAGAAAGGACAAAGATCTGTGTATATATAGTGGTAGTAGCAACTAGCACCAGACGGATCTGACTTCTGGCTAAAACCAGTCCTCTCACTATTTATTCCCAGTGAAGGGAGCTTCAACACATCCTTTCTAGAGCAGCTTTAATCATTCTCACAACTATAGTTGCTATGACAACAGAATGCAGTTTATCCATGCTGTTTTCCATTTTTCCCCATTTCAGCTGCCATAACAACATAATCATTCTGCTTTTCCCCAGTATGTGACAACTTCCAGGATTATATTCTAAAGAATACCGGATTTCCTCATGAAAACAACACAATTTATGCAGGAATTTTAATTAAATAGGTAAGACTTAATTTTAAAAATCTCTTACTTTCCAAGCAAACATCAGCCCTGATACCTGCTGAAATCTAAACCCCGTCCCCCGTTAGCGACTGACTTTTGTGTAGAGCTCCCCAAGCACAGGACAGCACCACCACGATGCTGAGCCGGGGGAGGTGCCCGTAACAGCTGGCCAAGTAAACAACCAAGAATGAAAACCACTGTACACCTCATACTTTGTGGTGATCAAGCACCATCTGTCAAAGAGCACCACACAGAGTGGTGGGCTTTGCACTAATCTGATTTTAAAACCTTTACCTCACACTCAAGTGTGTCTGTGGTAGAAGAGTCCCGATAAACTCCTACAGCCCAGCCAGGCATGGCAGCACAGGCCTAAGCCCAGTGTAGAGGAGGCTGAGCCAGAGGGTCGTGCAGTGAGTTCAAGACCAGCCTGAGCTATACAGGGAGACCCTGTCTCAAACACCACCAAATACATAATAAATATCAAAAAAATTTCTAGTATAAACTGAGTATACAATCTCACATTCATAGAAAAGATCAAAGAAAAGCAACTGTTGTTCAAAACCATCAGTATAAAAATTTAGGAATATTTTGGCTAATGGATTACTATATCTATTACTAATACTCATTCTGGAATATGTAAGCACAGAAAGTATTTTCTTCAAACGACTCTCAATTGTTACAGCCCTATGTTGTATCAGTATTCACTATCACAGAACTCCGTATGCAAGAGGTTGGTTATCTTTTATCACTTGGAACACTAAGTTTAGGTCATCTACAATTTTGATCAGGTAACAGATAAATTTAAAACTTCCTTTCTTCTATAAATAGCCATGAGTATACATATACATATTGCTTATGAACAAAACATGGAAATATGACTAGTACTTAAATGTTATAAATTTCCCCTTTGTCTCCTGGGCATGTAAAAGATTATTTATATTTCTGTAGTATTTTTACAAGGTAAAAATAAAAACTAATTTTCACCTATTAATGTAAGAAGACATTTTAGTTTTAATAAAAGCTAATGTATTTTATAGTATGAAGTGAACTGAAAAATATAATTTAACCAAACCTGGAAAAAAAAATTTAAGGTCCTGCATATCTTCTCATGATCATCTGTTTAAAAACATCCAGTGCTATTCCAAATTCTAAATCAATTGAACAGATGGGGGGTTTTAAATGTTAAGAGCAAAAAAACGTTAGAAGCAGAAATTAAGACCATTTCTTTAACATCTTTCCCACACTCAAGAAAATGTAAACTCTAACACAATAAAAATAAAGCAGCACAAGCAAAAGGGAGATGACACGACTCCAAAGTGGGGAAAAGGGCGAAGGGACAGAAACACAGGGTGCTGCAGTTGAGACAGATTAGCCCAAAGCAAAAGCCCACTGCGGGGGCTGGCTAGAATGCCTCGTGAGAAGTAAGCCAAGACAGAGCTGAGACCATGTACAAAGGCCCACCTCTCTCCCGGTCACTTCCACCACTCTGCGAGACGTCCACTCTCCAAGCAAAGGCTGCCTTGCAATGACATCTAAATTAGCTGGAGCCGACAGATCCTGGCTGTATGAAAGATGCAAGCTTATTACAGAGCAATAATATGAATTTAGGTGCTAATGCTGTTGAAATGAAGCAAAGTGGATGTTTGTGATACATTTTGATGGGATCGGTACATTACTTGAACATTTATGTCACAGCATTCTTGGTAACCACTATGATTCAACCAGAGCACCCTTAAAAGAGAGCTTGTGGCCAATTCAGGGTCGTCCACGTGAGGAGAAGCGCATTCAGATCTGTGCTGCTGCCATCACACCTGCTGAAACTCACTGGTCACAAACAATTCAACTCTGTATGACAGCAGCTGTTTTCCAAAGTGGGGCGTGCACTTGCAAGAAGGAAGCAAAGTGACCTAGGGTAAAAGGGTATTAGAACTTTTCACGAAATTAAACATTCACCTAAAAAAACCAATCTTTTTCTGATGTTTATAGTATTGATCCACTAATGTTAAAGTGCCAAATTTCACTTATGAATGAAGTTCATACAGAAGATGAAGTGATCATAAAACAAAAAGTTTGCAGTGGTTCCCTTACCTGTTCTCTTTCAGTATACTGCAAAAACCTATAGTTGCTTTATCAAAGTTATCATCCTAGCACTCAGGAAGCTCAACCAAGAAGATCCCACTGAGTTCAGGCTCCATAGTCAGTACAAAGCCTGTCCAAGCAACATTAGGAAGACTCTGTCTCAAAAAACAAAACAAAATCCTCTAATGGCTTCAAACTACACAGCCTAATATAAATTCTTAGAGGCTATAATATCTGAATCACAAAAGAAGCTACAGTCACAAAATAGGGAAAAAAACAGCAATATGTATAATAATTTATGACATACCAAGAAACCAAATAGTTTCAGGAAAGTTCTTTAGGCAAATGTTATGGTTTAGATCTTAAATGGCTCCTTTCTATCTTCCTTGTTGTTTGGGGGGGGGGGGTACGTAAATACAAGGTTACTCTGTGTAGTTCTGTATGTACTCACTGCACAGTCCAGTGTATCTCTGAAGCCACAGTCCTCCTGCTTCGCCTCCCGGGTGCTGACATTTCATGCATGTGCTAACTATGCCCACTCACTTCACAACTCACGTGTGGAAAGCTTGGTCCCTCATCAGCAGTGCACATAGGGAGGCCCTCAGGAAAGCAACAGGACGGCCAAGCTGCTAACCTTATCACTGGTCAACCCCGAGGACTGGGATGGAACTCCAGCAAGCAGGACTTAGCAGGAGGAAGGAGGCCACACCGGGTGTGTGGGCTCCAGAAGCCCTTTCCCTGGCTGCTAAGAGGCCAGCAGTAGCTCCACTCGGCTACACCCTTCCACCCTGATGAAGCCTCAGCTCAGACAAGAAACAATGCAGCCAAGTGACCAGAAAGAAACTTTTGCAACAATGTGAGAGCACAAAAATCTCTTAAATTGGGCCGGGGATTTAGCTCAGTGGTTCTGGCACCCATCTTGCAAGCACAGGGCCTGGGTTCCATTCCACAGTAACCACATACAATACTGGGCGTGAAGACTCATGCCCAGCAGCAGTCAGTACCACATACCACAGTGCCAGGCATTGGCACTATAATCACGCCTATAATCCCGCCACTATAATCACGCCTATAATCCCAGCACTCATGGAAGGCAGAGGCAGGAGGATTTCTGTGATGTGAGTTTGAGGCTAAACTCAGGGCCAGCCTGAACTGCAAAGCGAGACCCTGTCTCAAAAAAAAAAAAAAAATCTCTTACATTGATTTTCTCAGGTTCTCTGACACAGCAACAGAAAGAAAACACAGAGAAAGGTTCTTATAAGAACTGTAATTATCCAGTTAAATTTCTACCTATGAATCATTTGTATTTTACCACTTTCCACAAAATCATCAAAATATTAATCTCTTCAAACTAATAAAACCAGTTAAAAGTACTAGAAAGCTGACTGAGACAGAAAAAATGTGCTTGATAAAGTTGGTGCGTGTATGTGTTTTAAGCAAAATACACAACGTTAAAAATGGCTATGTAAAATGGCCAGGTACTTTTGAAACTTTTAAGAGGCAGGGGTGATTCAACAGTAGAATTCTTGCCTCCCACACCCAATATAAAATTTGTTTACTTTACTTTCTTTGTTCTAGTATATTTTTATTTCTAATTGAGTTTATTGGTACATTTTACATAAACATGATGATCACATTAAACATTTTAAAATTGTACCTGTACCTGATAGATCTTGATTCTCATTTTTTTTCCCTTTCCCTTGCCCACTCTACCACTCCAACCCTTTATACGCACAAGCTTTGTTGCCATTATTTTTGTTTTTACTATCAAACTTTCTTTCCCTTCTTTATTTTCCCCTACCCGTTTTCCCTTTGAATATTTTCTTCCTGTTTCACAGATTCTATCATACATTCTGGACTTCATTTGCACCTTCAGTTTTTCATACTAGAGAAACAATATGGTATTTGCACATCTATGTCTTATTTATTTCACTTATGAGTATATCCTCAAGGTATATCCATTTAAGTATAAATGTTTCTAATTCATCACTTCTCATGGCTAATACTCATTGAAAAACAACAACAACAAAAAAAACTAGATTGTTATCCAGTCTCCAGTTGATGAGCATTTTAGATATATCCAAGATTTAGATACTACAGGCCAGGGATTTAGCTAAGTGGTTCCAATGTCTGTCTGGCAAGCACAAGGTCCTGAGTTCGCTCCCCCGTAACCACATACCACAATGCCAGGTGTGGTTACTCAAGCCTATAAGCACAGCACTTAAAAACCACTACCACAATGCTGAACGTGGTGGCCTGTAATCCCAGCACTCGGGAGGCAGAGGCAGGAGGATTGCTATGAGTTCAAGGCTGGCCTGGACTACATAGTGAGTTCTGGGCTAGTCTGAACTATGAAGTGAGCCCCAGACTCAAAAAAAAAAAAAAAAAATTACCTATTACAAAAAATGAGCTGCTATAAATACGGGTTGTACATATGTCACTGTGATATGATGCTTTTAATTCTTTCATGTATATATACTTACCAGGGCAATAGCAGGGTCAAACTAATCCTAGCTTTTTGAGGAATCTCCCCACAGATTTCCGTAGAGGTCGTACCAACCTACATTCCTACCAAGAGTGGAGAAGGGCTCTTTCCTCCCCACGTCCCCACCAGCATTTGCTGTTGACTGATTTCTTGACAGCAACTATTCCTTCTCAATGAATGATGAAATCTCAATACTGTTTTCATCTGCATCTCTCAAATGACCAGTGTTGTACACTTTTTCATGTTTCTTCACTGCCTTTACTTCTTCATCTGAAAAATGTCTATGCATTTCAGATGCACATTTTGAATTGGGTCTTTAAATTCGGGGTGCGCTGATTTTTTTAAGTTCTTTATATATTCTAGCTATTAGTCCTTTGTCTGAGGAACAGCTGGTAAAATTTTTTTCCCAACTTGTAGGTTGTCTTTTCACTCTGTTGGTGGTTTCTCTTGCTGTGCAGAAGCTTTTAAACAAAATGAGATCTCAATTGTTGATTGTTTCTACTAGTTCCCTTGCTGATGAAGGGATTTAGCTCGAGTGATACCATGCCTATCTGAAGCACAAAGGCCCAAAACTGATCCTGGGTACTAGAAAAAAAAAAATTCATCCAGAGCGAGAAGAGACCTATAATAGCAAAAGCAATTCTAGGCAACAAGGACATGGCAACTTGAAACTACTATAAAGCCACTGTGACAAAAACAGCATGGTTGGCAAAGAAACAGACCCAAGGATCAATGGAACAGACTAGAAGACATAGAAAGAACTCCAGAATACAAAACCATCTCATCTTTGACAAAGGAGACAGACAAACTCAATGGAGGAAAGATAGCTTTTTAATAAATGCTGCTGGAAAAATTGAATTTCAACCTGCCAAAGATTAAAGCTAGATTCATGTCTTTCACTATGCACCAAACTAAAGTCAAAATGGATTAGAGACCTAAATATTAAAACAGAAACACTAAACCTGCTGGAAGATCAGTTAGGTAGAACTCTTGGAGACACTGGCATAGGGGAAAACTTTTATGAACAAAATCTAATATATTTTTTTAAAACTGGAGTTCATGGGCCGGGGATTTAGCTCAGTTTAGTGGTTCCAGGACCTGTCTTGTAAGTACAAGGACCCAGGTTCAATCCCTAGTAACCACATACAACAATGCTGGGCGTGGAGACTTAGCAATCAAGCACATACCACAGTGCAGGGCATGCTCACGCCTGTAATCCCAGCACCTGGAAGACAGAAGCAGGAGGATTGCTGTTAGTTCAGGCTGAGCTCAGGGCCAGCCTGAACTACAACAGTGACACCCTGTCTCAAAAGCAAAACAAAACAAAAAAAACTGGAGTTCATATGTCAAAATTATCATACAGCACAACAAAACTGAAAGATAATATTGTCTGGTCACCTCATTAGGGGACTCCGTAAAAGAGGACAGCAGCTCATCATTAGCCTTCACTATACACCGCTGGCAAGTCAGGAACGGTCAACAACTGCACCACCACTCACTGCCCAGCATGTGTCATGCACTGGGACACACAAGAGGGCAAAACACAGAACTCACTCGCAGGAGGTTCAGAAGCAACAGACAACTGGAAAGGCCATTTTCTTTAGATACGGTCTTTAAGGAGGCAACATTTACATGCACACACAGAGGACACAAGAAGTCCAGCAAAACCCAAGATTGTAGAAAACAGCAAATACGGAGGCTCTCCTTCTAGTGGTTTTTCAGGAGTTCTGTAAAAGGCCAGTATAAGCTTGCCACAATGGAGAGCAGGAATACTGGTAGGACAAAATAAAAAATGCAGGCAGCAGAGGTCCAGTCAAAGTTTTACTATATACTGTCTAAATGCAAAACGAAGATACAGTACTGAGAAGTTCTATATTTATCTTTTTTTTTTTTTTTTTTTAGACAGGGTCTCGCTTTGTGGTTCAGGCTGGCCCTGAGCTCAGCCTCAAACTCACATCACAGCAATCCTCCTGCCTCTGCCTCCCGAGTGCTGGGATTACAGGCATGAGCCACCACGCCCGGCACTGTGGTATGTGGTACTGGTTGCTGCTGGGTGTGAGTCTCCACACCCAGTATTGTTATGTGGTACCGGGGAATCGAACCCGGGTCCTTGCGCCTGCAAGACAGGCGCCGGAACCACTGAGCTAACTCCCCGGCCCAATATTTATCTTTTTAAAAGATTATTCTGCGCCAGGTGTGGTGATGCACATCTGCAATCCCAGCACTTGGGAGGCTGCGACAAGAGAATTACCATGAGTCCCAAGGGCAGCCTGAACTATACAGCAAGACCTTGTTTCAAAAAAAAGAAAAAAAAAAAAAAAAAGATTACTCTAGCCATCCTATGGAAACTGGACTCAAAGGGGGAAACAGCTATTATATCTGGGCATAAAAGAGAGTTATAATAACAAAGACAGATGATACCAAGAGAGACCAAAATTAGTAGAAAAACCAGTGATGACCTTGGAAACAGAACAAGTCCAATTTATGATGGGCTGGATGAGCCCAGATGTTGGGACAGAAAGACAGAAACACATACTCACACCCCTAGGAACGAAGCTAGAAGCCAAGGAAGAAGCCAGAGTGGTCACGGGCACAGTTGGCATCATCAGCATAAGGGACTCCAGAGCCAAGTGAAAAGAGATGTCTGTGTACACACAGCCAGTGCAAACAAGAAATGGCAGGGCCAGCCCACAGTGCTAGAAACGAATGCACCGGGGGGTCTGTCTTACGGCCAAATACTTAGTGTTTATGCTTATTAAAGCATTCTTCATTATATCCATCCCACTTTTTTTTTTTTTGAAACAGGGTCTCACATTGTAGTTCAGACTGGCCCTGAGCTCAGCCTTTAACTCACGCAATCCTCCTGCCTTTGCCTCCTGACTACTGGGTTTACAGGTGTGGGCCCAGCGCTGTGGTTTGCGGTACTGATTGCTGGTGGTGATGAGCCTCCACGCCCAGTATTGTGTGTGGTTACTGTCCATCCCACTTCTAACATGGAGACAAAGCCCTGTCTCGAGCCAAAGACTCTTCAAGCTTAGTTACTAGGTTTTGAAGCTGAGACCTGAACACTGGACATGCTAAGCTACATTCTCTCAGCCCAGTATTTAGTTTTTGGAATAATCTTGTATTTTGCTTTCTATGAATAATTCACTTGAATCCTAGTTACTTCATTTGCTTGTAGGTACTTAACTTTTAATTTGACAAGCTATCTGTAAAATTCCTATGAAACTATGAAAACCCCATAAAATAATAGGGCATGAAAATCCACTGTAAGCAAAGGCTCACTGTGAAACCACATAAAGCTGTCCAGTGCCGACACAGCACAAACAGAGCAGTAAATCCCAAACAGACCAATGTGTGTAAGGCAAAGTTCAGGACAAGCAATTAACTCTGCAAACTGCAGGAGAATCTGTGCTTTTCCAATAGACTACAAAGGAGGCTGTCAGAAATCCAAGTGGAGAGCCGGGGATTTAGCTCAGTGGTTCCGGCGCTGTCTTGCAAGCGCAAGGGCCCGGGTTCAATCCCCGGTAACCACATACCTATACTGGGCATGCAGACTCAAGCCCCAGCAGCAACCAGTACCACATACCACATCCCAGAGTGCCGGGCGTGGTGGCTCACACCTGTAATCCCAGCACTCGGGAGGCAGAGGCAGGAGGATTGCTGTGATGTGAGTTGGAGGCTGAGCTTGGGGCCAGTCTGATCTACAAAGTGAGACCCTGTCTCAAAAAAAAAAAGAAGTCCAAGTGGAAAAATGAAAAGAAACTTTCCTCGCGTCCAACACAAAAATCAACTATACAGCCAGAAATGATGGTGGCGCACATCTATAAGTGCAGCCCTCAGGAGACTGAAGCAGGAAGACTACCATGGGTTCAAGCCCAGAACACAGTGAGATCCTGTCTCAAAAACAAAAATAAAAAGTTAATTCTAGAGAGACTATAGTCCTAAGTGTAAAAAGGCAAAACTATAAAACTTCTAGGGTATATGAAACTAATTTCATAACCTTACAGAGCGGAATGCTTTCTTAAAACAAGTTATAGAGGAACTAACTGAATACACACATGTGCACACATTAGATTCACCTACCTTCATCGCCTGGGCAGCTGTCAAGCAGCCCTGTAATCCCAGCACTTGAGGCAGGAGGACCCCTGCTGAGTTTCAGGCCAGCTTAGACTACACAGTCAGTTCAAGCCCATCCTGAACTACACAGTGAGCAAGACTCAATCTCAAAAAGTTAAAAAAAAAAACTTAAAAAGGAAAATCACAACTAGTGAAAGAATCATAAGCTCACTCCAAACAAAATGAAAGAATTAAAGCACCAGCTGAGTTTGAACTTTGGAAAGGCAGACTCTAATCCAGGCTGCCATCACCTGTGCCCATGGACAAGTCACACGTGTCTTTGGGTCTCCACCTGCTCATTATTATAGATAACTCCATGACACTTTTTACTGGTATCTCCTAATTTTTTTTCCCCAAGTGCCATGGGAATAAGAATTCTAACCAAGTCTTTTGGTCAAGAGTGCTCTTGATCTAAAATGATCACAAATTACTCTTTAAATCATCTAAAATGGAGAGATTCTTAGTGTTAATACCTTAAAAGGATGTAGAAAAAGATGATAAATGTTGCCTGGATCTCTCAGAACAGTAGTATACAAATAAATGAACTGCTGACAATGTTTAAGGTTGACTTTGATAAGGTAGTATTTATTTCAAATGCTTGTAGATGTAAAGTGCATTCAGTGGGGTAAACCGACCTTTCCGGACATTTGCTTCATCATACTATTTCTTTAATAAAACTGATAAAAGTAGAAATATCAGTAGAATAGTGATCAAAGGAATTAAAGTGTATCAAATTTTAACTATACTGTACATCCCTGACAAGTAAAATTCCATCACCACAGGCAGGGATAAATTATTGCTGCTTGCCTGAACAGCTGGAGGAGTGAGTATATTAAGAACAGGACACTCTGGAAGGACTCTGTAAACACCAGCCAAGCATCTCTGAGCCACTTTCCCTGACACACCAAGCAACACAGTCAACACCAGCCCCTCCAGATTATACTGTATGATGCTCAGACCTTACAGTCAGACTCTCACAACAAGTCATAATGAGTTATGTCAACAAGATAATTAACACTAAGTAAATGAGATACATGAGCTTAAAAATCATTTTCTTATAGGAGAAACCTAATATATTAATAGTATGCAAAATAAAAAGCAGAAAACAGAACAAAAAAAGAGAAAAAAGGTTATTGTAATCCAGCACGCCTAATGTACTTAAAAGTGGACCTTGATATGGAGTATAACTGTCTTGTGAGTTTCATGTTTTCTGGCTTGTTAGTTTAGCTATTAATCTGTATTTATGATCATCAAAGACGTAAAATGAGCAAATATAATGCTTAAAAGAAATGACAATTACCAACAAAAGCTTTTTAATAAAAATAAATATATAGGTCCGGGGATATAGCTCAGTGGTTCCGGCGCCTGTCTTGCAAGCGCAAGGACCTGGGTTCAATCCCCGGTAACCACATAACAATACTGGGTGTGGAGACCCACACCCAGCAGCAACCAGTACCACATACCACAGTGCCAGGCGTGGTGGCTCACGCCTGTAATCCCAGCACTCGGGAGGCAGAGGCAGGAGGATTGCTGTGATGTGAGTTTGAGGCTGAGCTCAGGGCCAGCCTGAACCACAAAGCG
>PVIR01002472.1:0-102170 GCA_004026965.1 Petromus typicus | reverse complement strand
AGTTTCTCGGCGCTCTTCCGGCTTGGTCCTGGAGGCCAGTAAGCTCCAACTCTGGCACGGATTCATGATGCAATCGCCGGTTCCAAAGCCGCCCTCTGTTAAACTCAGTCCCTGGGCGCTCTTCCAGCGTAGGCCTAGAGGCCAGTAAGCTCCAACCCCGGCATGGACTCAGTTGCGCAATCGCCAGTTCCAAAGCCACCCGCTGCTAACCTCAGTCCCTGGGCACTCTTCTGGCGTGGGCTTGCAGGCAGGTAAGCTCCAACCCCAGCACGGATTCAGTGGCACAATTGCTGGTTCGAAAGCCACCTCTTGCTAAACTCAATTCCTGGGCTTCAGTGACATTTTTATACTCTAAAAAAAGGATGACTAGATTCAGAAGGTAGTACACTGAGTTAATATACCTTCACCGTAGCCTCCACAAAAATTTTAATGAAAAACAAAGATCTGAACCCACGAGAATGAGCTCTTCTTCATGAGTGACACCATGTTAGTTACTTTTCTCTTCTTGCTGTGACAAAATACCCAGCACCCAAAGCAGTTTATTTGGAGAAGAGGTTTACTTTGTGTAGAGTTTCTAGAGGTCTCAATCTATGATTGGCCGATTCCAAGGCTGGGACGCCAGACAAACATCAGAAGAGAAACAACAGGGTGCACACAAGACAGCAGAGGTAATGAGAGAGCCAAAGACAGCAAGAGCAAAAGGCCACCATGAAAGACCTCTTTCTGCCCATTTTATCTTATTCAGATCACCAGGATGAGGGTGGCGCCATACTACCCACTTACGTGATCTAGTAGTCACATGCCCTTAACCCCCACATCACACATTCCAGTTCAACCACTGTTCAAAGCCCCACCTCATCTGCATGAGGCTTTGAAGAGATGTCTAGACACAAACCATAACACTCTGCCCCTGTGCATATTCCTAAGTGGAAAAAAAAAAAAATGACTTAGTCCATCTCTAAGAGTTGTCAAAGCACTGATAGTTTTAGCACTGCTGAAAAGTCCGAGTTCAAAGTCTCCTGTGGGATTTAAGGCAAACTTTCAGCTGCAGGCCACTGATCAAATGAAAAAGAAAAGTTAAACATTTTCCATATGTAATGGCACAAGATAGACTATACTATTCCAAAAGGTACCAATGGGAGGATACAAAGCAATGCGACCAATGTAAGTCTGAAATCTGGTAAGGCAGTCATCAAACTCCACAGTTCTACCTCCTGCATCCTCACCAATCTGCAGCAAATGATGGCTTCTAAATGGCCTTCGTGGCTCCACTCCATGGGTGGTTGTAGCTCTGAGGGTTTTTGTCTGAAGCTCACTTTGCCCTCCTGGGCCATTTTCTGAAGGTGATCCATGCTCATGGCTTCTCTAAGCTTCTGGGGTTTCCACAATACCTTTGACTTCATACTCACAGCCTCACACTCTGCCCTCTAGGGGACACCTGGTCTCTCAGGCCTTCTGCTGAAATCTAGGTGGAAACCTCCTTGACCCCACAGTTCTTGCACTCTGCATGCAGCTGAAACCAGCACTATGTGGATGATGCTAACGTGGGCTTTCAGCTGGAGCAGTAGTAGCCAGTAATCTCTCATTTTCTGTAGGAGTCCAGGGCCTATGAACCAAATCCAGAAAAGCAGCATCCATAAACCACCATTTTGGGACAACTTCCCCAGGCTGCCACTTTGGAACAATTTCTCTAGGCCACCGCCATTCCGGAATTTAGTGCTCGGGGGCTTCCTTCTCAAAACAAACTCCTTCACTTTTGCAATTTTGAGGCTTCAAAGGGCAGAATCCTACTGTTTTTATTTTTATTTATTTATTTTTTTTCGTGATGGCTTTGGGCCATCTTTCCTGTTTTCCTTTTCCTTCTTGGCAATCAAGATCTGCTGTGCTTTATTTTTGCAGTCCAGAGCTTACAAGAGCTTCCTTTTTGGTCAAACTCAAAGCATTTGGAATCAGTTTTCTGGGGTGTTTGCTCATGATTCTCAACATAGATTCTCAACCATAGATTGCCACCATCTCAATGTTCAACCGTCATGAAATTTCTTCTTCAAGATTAATTAGTCCACTGCCCCTAACCTTTATCTTAGGCAAAGTCCTTGGACATAGACAAAATACAGACAAGCTTTCTGTCAAGCTGTAACACACATGACCTAGAATCCAATAGCCAATGCAGTCCTTCTTTCTCTAAGAAGCCTCCTGAACCTAGTCTTTACTGGTTTTCTAGTCTTCTGACCTCTGATCAGAATCTTACATACCAAACAGCCAAAGGTATTCCAGCTCTACTTCTGTAGCTGGCATCTCCAAATCTTCCTTAACTCTTCCCTTCCCACAAGCAAGTTCCAGATACATGGCCAGGCCATGTCACAGCAACAACTCCACATCTCTGATAAGAAATTTCTGTGTTAATTACTTTTCTGTCATTGCTGAGACAAAGTTTCCAGCACCCACAGTTAAAAGGGAAGGGGTTTATTTGGTTTAGAATTCATAGAGGTTTCAATTTATAATCCTCTGGCTCCAAGGCATGGATGGAAAACAAACATCTCAAAGGAGAAATAACATAGTGTACAGAAGGCAGCAAAAGTAACAAGAGAGCTTCAGTTCATGGTAGCAGAAGACAAAAGCAGCAAGCCACCTTTAAAGCATCTTTCTGCTTCTTATCTTATTCATACTACCGGGATGAGGGTAGTACAAAACTTCTAACTCATGTGTAGTGACTTAGTAATCAAGCCTTTAAACTTAGCATCACACATTCCAGAGTCAGCTACCTGTGGAAAAGGAAAGTCTCACTTCCTCTGCATGAGCCTTTGGGGAGATATCTAAACACAAACCATAATAGATACTCTACATGAAACAGACAAAAATTCTGGATCTGTGTGGCTATTTGTAGTAGGGACTTCCCAGGGGGCAATCAGGTCTTAGAATGAGCAGAGTTTCTGCTCAGTTTTCTTAGGGTTCATTGTCCATCGGTTAGGCAGTTCCCATACCGAGCACCATCATAGGCTGAGAAATATTGTCTTTTACTAGTATGCCCAATTCAGATAGGGAGTTCACTTAGTTGGAGATAAAAGAAGAACACAGAAGTTTGAAAGACCATTGGCAGTCACAGACTCACTATTGCTGTATCTGTTTATCAAGGAAAAAACTTGAATTCTGTATTCACCCTTACATGCTCTTACAATAAAGGTTATTTGGAAGTCTTAGGCAAACTTTCCTGATCCATGTGTGAGTAATGTTGTGGATGAAAACAAAATGAGTTGTTCTGTTTAAGCTGGAAATGCTCAAGTGAAGGTTCAATTGCTCCATCAATATTTTTGGTTTGTAGTTATTAGCTATTAAAGAATGAGATCCTAGTTTTAAGGAGGTTATTACAGTTGAGTGAGTTCTGTGTGAGTACTAAAAGTCATATATAATGGTGAATTTGAATACATCAACAGAGCATCATTACAAATGATTAGACTCTCAAGACCACACTTACAAAAGAAAGATCGTGTGAAGTTTTTTTTTTTTTTTTTTTTTTGGTACTGGGGATTGAACTCAGGACCGCATGCTCTCAAGGCAGGCATGGTATCACTCAGCCAAGTCTCTGGCCCACCTTTCTTTCTTTCTTTCTTTCTTTCTTTCTTTCTTTCTTTCTTTCTTTCTTTCTTTCTTTCTTTCCTTCCTTCCTTCCTTCTTTCTTTCCTTCCTTCCTTCCTTCTTTCTTTCCTTCCTTCCTTCCTTCCTTCTTTCTTTCTTTCTTATTTCTTCTTGAAGATTAGAATTATTATATAAGCAGTAGGCAAATGTTTTTAACAGCAGATTTTAATGAACTATATAGTCATTTTAAAATATACTGAAAGTATAACCTATCCTCCTCTAATTATAAAAAAAAACCTTCTATGGTTTTATATCAATTAATTAATGTGCTTAATTTAAATGTTTCAAAATATGACAATGTAAAACTCAACCATTGTGAAAGGCCTTTATACTTACTGATTAAAATATATATTATGAAATAATTAGACAAATAAGAGTAGCATAGAATAAAGGAGCAGGTAGATAAATAAAACTAGGTCCAAAAATATAAAACATTTCTTACTTATTAAGTAAATGTGTATAAGATATAGAATGACATAGTATGGTTAAACATATATGAAAATACAAATAACTGTGATTCAAATATTCCTCTCAAATATTGCTTTCTGACCCAAAATATTAAGACATATTGTATGCAGCTCTCTCATTGCGTTTCAGAAAGCCTGTTCTGAACCTTTTTATGAAATCTTGGTGCAGAAGTGCATGGAAAAGTGCTCCACCTACTTGAACATTAGGGAAGTGCAAATGAAAGCAGTGAGATTTCATCTTACTCTGGAAAGAACATGCATGTTCATGAACTCAGAAATGAAAGAAATGCTGACAAAGTTGTGTAGAAAGAGGAACCCTTCTACATTGTTGGTAGAAATGTACCCTAGTACAACTACATTATTGAAATCAGTGTGAAGATGCCTTAAAAAGCTAAGAAGAGAAATTTCATTTGATAGCTACATATTTTGAGTATCATCTCAAAAAGAGTTAAAGTCATGTAACAGTGATACACATGTACCATGTATATAATAGCACAATTCAAGCAGGCATGATTTTTATATTTTGAAGCCAAAATATAAAAATGAAAGGCAGATAGTAAGAAATAGGAAGATTGCTCTTTTGCAGAAGGAAAGTGATCTAAGACAGAGGGAAGGTGGTAGTGAGGGGAGACAAAAGGAATGAAAAAAGAATTACAGTGTGTTAAGGACACGTACCAACTCTTCATGAGGAATGTAATCATTATGTACTGCAGACAGGAACTACTAAACAACTAAAAAAAGAAATTAAAGAATTCATCTGATGAAGACATAAAGAAAATATGGCATATGTACACAGTGGGATACTAATCAGCCATAAAGAAAGATAAATTTGAGTCATGTGTAGGAAAATGGATGGATCTTGAAACCATAATACTAAATGAAATGAATCTGATAGATTAAATATTACATAATTTCTGTAATATGATAAACTTAAAGTTTAAGCAAGTTAAAGGAAAAAAAAAGACAAATGGGCAAAAACAAAACAGGGAAGTGGAGATGGGTCAAGGATCTGGCGAAAGAAGGAGAACAAAGGGTAGAGTGGGGAAAGGAGTGAAAACTTGGCCAAGATATGACATACAGGTATGAATATATCACCCTCAAATAGATAGATCTATACTAATAAAACATTTAGGTTAAGAAAACACTGGTTTTCATTGTATATGTTAAATTTTACTAAACTTTCTTCTAAATAAAAATCATAAGCTATAAATGAAGACAGTTTTCAGGATTTATCAAGCTTGGTCTTTTTGTTAAGAGCAGGAGCTATATCCATGCCTTCCGAATGTATAAGTAAACATTCCTCCAGGAGCTCTGAGGTGTTATTTTGAGTCGTTTGTTCCCCAACAGAGTTTTCCTCCTGATTCTGTTCCCTCTCACAGCTCCTTCCATCTGGGGATCCACAGCCCCTGCCATCCTGTGCCAGCTCCAGGACCCCAGCAAAGCCTTGCATGGCTGCCAGCTTGACCCACTCTCAGCTTGCATCTTTGCAGTCATTGATATCTTTAAAGACATTTTATGTCTCATGCAAATGATTTCCACCAAGATTATCCTAATTATTCTTTGTACTTTCCTCTTAGTTTTTTATCCTGTTGACCATGTTCATTGTCAAGCTTTTATGTTGTATTTTCAAAATGTGCCATTAGGGCGATTTTTGTTGTGAGCATAAATCCTTGTAAGGTCGGAGAAATGATGCTAACTCATTGCTTTATTTTAATAGGATTCATTACCAAAATGAATGTTTCAGTTAGCTTTGAGGATGAGATAGTAGTTTTATTTTAATTAATATATGAATAAGTTGGGCATATAGTTATTTCTATGTAGTCCAGCTTGGCTCTGAATTTGGGGTCTTTCTACCTTATCCTTCTAAATGCCAGGAAAATAGACATGGTACCACACTTGCCAAAGATATTTTTTAAATGAAGTCTTATTAAATATTTAGCAAAGAGAAAAATGATTCAATTATTAAACACTATAATAACATCATATAAAACCTTAAAAATTGTCCATTGATACTTCCCAAGCAGCTTAACTTGGTTGTCTGTCTCTGTACAGTGGGCATATTTTTAAGAAAGCTTTTCTTCTACTTGGGTTGGAATTTTTTTGGAGTCCTTTAGTATTAGTTTTTCATTGCTTTTTTATATGTGCTTTTTGAACTGACTCATTCCTCCCACATAGCAGATCCTACAATTTTTAACATGTCCATCATGGATTATTTTGACACTCTCCTTCCTATTTTGTAAATTTTGTTTCAGGGAAAATGAATGAAAAAGAATCGGTGGGCTTTTAATTAGCTTCCCATAATACCATGAGCATGTGGTTGGATAGAAATAAAATCTAGTCACTTTTTGAAAGTTCTTTGTCCTTGTTAAAATTATGCTACTTTTCTTTGATAAAGACTCTTCTGCTAGCTCAAGCTCATGTATGTCACTGGGTTTCTTATTTATTACTAGTATTTCATTTCTTGGGATATTGAATCTAAGAGCCTCTTTGTCAGGGCCCCAGGTTCACGGAGGGGCTGTGCTAAGGGAAGAAAGTTGTTATTTCATGGAGCACTAACATGCAGAGTGTACCTTAAGCTTGAGGAGGATAAAGAAACATGATTGTGTGGAGGCTGGGATGTGTGAAGCTGTCTGTTGTTCATGGACTTGCTTCATTTGGGAGCTGCTACCTAGATGCAGCCCCACCCCCAACAGGGGGAAAAGTGGGAAGACTGGAAACCCAATGTAAGTAGTTAGACTATTAGAGTGATGGCATTTGTTGGAAGAAATAGACTTTAGATTACAGGATCTATTTAGTAGAATATTCTTGGCCAAAGCATTGTAGGTACTAAATAAACCATGGCCTATCAATTTATGAGGAAAGAGAATGCCTATAAATCACAAACCACTTTGAAGACATAAAATGAAGGTGTTTCATGACTTAAGAACTCTTCTGTGAAAGTTATAACCTGCACAATCTCTTTTGCTCTTCATCTGTGATTTGGGGCCAGGACATCCGTATTCAATTCAAAAGTAAGAATTAGTCACATGAGGCAGTCCTGGCTTCTTTATGCAAGTCTCTAGGTCAGCAACTTTGAAAATATCAGTAGAAGCTTGACATTGTCTTAGAGCTCCTATTTCCCATTATAATATAGTTAAATTTGTTAGCATTGATACTTACAATATTTGATTTTTGTATTTTATATTTGAACCTTTCTTCACTCAATATTACTATTATCTTATTTTATTAGGCTTGTTTTTGTCTTTCAGAAATAAAAGCTTTAGGACATCAAGTTAGTAATGTCTTTTAACATTTAAAATACTAATTACAATTTCTTCAAAGACGTTGAATACATATATCTTCTTGGTTCTGATTGTGTGTTCCTTGGGACATTTTCAAAATTTTATTTCTCTTCTCCCTTCTTTCTGTATTCATTTTTGCATATTTCATGGTACATTTTATGTATACTTCATGATCTCACTCAACATTGAGAATTTGTACCAGTATATGACACAACTTAATTCTTAATTCTTTTCTTATTCCCCTATCCGGCCTAACTCCCTATATACATAAAAAGAGAAACAAAGCTCTCTATTTATTCTTTTGCATTGTGAACTCATCCCATTTCTATTTAGTACAGATTTATTTAGCTTTCAACAACTCCATAGGTTTGAACACCTTAGGTAACATTGTTCCCTTTGTTACTGTCTCTTTGACAGTTTCAGTTTAGTATTGCTTGCAGCGACTAAAACTGTGGATGTCAAATTGAATTAATCATTTCCTTTATTATCTTGTATTCTTTTGTACTTGATTTGGTTATTTTTTCTTTTATGTTCAATGACATCTAAGGATGAAAAGCAAACGACAGTTTGCTCACTTTTCTTTCATTTCCTGCTATTAGTCATCTGCAGACTGTTGTTCCCTTTCAAATGCGCTCTTTTAGGTCACCATTTTTCTGCAAAGAACTCTAGTTTGGTTTGTTGTCTCATTTGTAAGAACTTTCTAACTGATTTGCCTGATGTAAGAGTGTCTCCTGATTTTCAATACTTCTGATTCACTCTCAAATTTCTAAAGAGTAAGTTTCTTATGATATCTGTAACCATTCATTCTAAACACTTCACTGTTACTTGGTAGAGCTGACATCATTCTGCTGAGGATATTCTGCTGTTGGCGGCATGAAATATTTATGATTGAAGGCTAATCAGAGAAGAAGCTTAATAAACCCAACATTTTACTAATAGGGAGCTCTTGACTGGCTCTTGACATCGTTCTGCTGTTGGCCCATTAGGATCTATGCTTGTTTTCCTTTTAAACTTTTCACAGTTGAGTGCTGAGATGGAAGTTCAAGGTGAATCATTATCTTCATTAGTGCACAAATAGAATATTACATAGCATTTTCAAACTAGGGGTTGAAAATCCTGCTGACTATGCTTAGGATGTAAAAATGTTCGACATTTCACACTGAGAGATGTTTTGAGGATTTCTAAAAAATGTCTTTTCTTTGCTTTGAGTTTCATCCTTACCACCATCTCCCTTAGAAACTTGTTTTAAACTTTCCACTCAAGTCAAGGAAAAGAATTGTTCTTAGGAAGAAAGTTGGGTAGCTTAGTATATATTGTTGCCTTTTGCTGGATGAGTAGATTTGTGTCTCAGTCACCTAGGACATGTAAATGACAGGAGTTCAGTTCAAGCAGTCCAAATTTGGGGGAATGATTCCATTTTGCTTACTTATCAGGGCATAGGATAGACTGAATAGGAGAGTGAACTGGGAAAGCCATGATACAAGTTTCCCAAGCCTGTCTGAAGCAGAATGAGACAAGCTAGGACCCTCGGGCCGCCTTTTCTTATAAATATTGGAATGCAGCTTCTTGATTCATATACATGCTATATATAATAGTTGCTTCAGGCTATAGTAGTAGAGTCGAGTAGTTACCTCAGAGAGAATCTGGATCCCAAAGCCTAAAATATTTATCATCTGTCCTCTTTCAGAAAAAGATTGTTGAACTTTGATTTAGAGAGGTAAGCATATTTCAGCAGAACTACTATTACAGTTTTATTTCCCAGTGTAAGGAGACAGCAAACACTAAAATAAGGAGACAGTCATCCTTGTTAAGAAAGGTTGGTTAGCAAGATGTCAAAGACAGAAATTTCAAAGCTTGTGTATGTAGGGAGTAGGGGGTGTAGGGTGGTTAGGGGAATGGGAAAATGAGAATTAAGTTGTATCATATCATATACCAGTACAAATGCTCAATATTGAATGTGGTGATGGTGTTATGTATATATAATGTACCAGTAAATATTTAAATTTAAATTTTAAAAGGACAGAAATTTCAAAACTTCAGTTAACGTGGAAAAAGTTTATTTGCTACATTTATCTTCCATTTCCTCTGGTTACAGCAGCTTATCCTAGTCTCAGTGAAATAAATGTTTGCAGCTCTCATTCTTCTTTTATAATCATCAGATCAAGAGGTTTGAATAAGGGGGTTATTAGTAAAGGAGGGGAGAAAGAGAGAGGAAGAGGAAAATTAACACTTGGAGGGTAAGAGAAGGCAATGCACTTAGCACTTGCCCCACTGCCCAGGTTAACTGGTGCTAAGGTGTTACTATCACATAGGTTTCATTATTAATTATTCAAAGAAGAAAGCGTTTTGCAACTTGGAGGTAGCATGAAATATTTATGATTGAAGGCTAATCAGAGAAGAAGCTTAATAAACTTTTACTAACTTTTTACTAATAGGGAGCTCTTGACTGGCTGGAACAGGCTCCTGGTGGTGTGAGAGAGATGAATGCTGTATTCAGAAATCATAGGAGGCTGAGGGTAAAGCTCTACACAACCTGGAAAAGGCTATACATCAGATCATTTTCTCCCCAAGAAAGTCAGTTTACTAACATACCACTAAGTCATAACAAGCTCACTACTGTGGAAGTATAGCCAAAACAAAATAAACCAAAAAAAAAATCATGAAAATCACAGCCTTTTACTAAACCCCTGAGTTACTCATGTTTTATTTAGTAGTTATGTTTAATTCATTTTTCTTTGCTTAAAAGACGTCCAATTTTCACTATACCTTTAACAAGCGATAGTTATTTCTTAATAAACATGTCGTTTAGTCTATTTTGTTAAAGAAATGTTTTCTTTTTTTCTGTCTTATCTAATTCCTAGCAACATTTAAAATGCTACCTCTTTCTTGAAACTTTTCTAGGTCACTCTAGTTTATATTAAATATCTCTTTATTGATCTCTCTTTAGTACTTATATTTCACTTATGATTACATAATTTTGCGTGTTACTTACCTTTCAGGTTTTTTGTTCTCTGTATTTTCTTCAATTATATTATGTGCCCCTGTAAAATATGAATTAGTGGGCCGCGGATATAGCTCAGTGGTTCCGGCACCTGTCTTGCAAACGCAAGTGCCTGGGTTCGATCCCCGGTAACCACATAACAATACTGGGCATGGAGACTCACCCCAGCAGCAACCAGTACCACATACCACAGTGCCGGACATGGTTGCTCTCGCCTGTAATCCCAGCACTCGGGAGGCAGAGGCAGGAGGATTGCTGTGATGTGAGTTTGAGGCTGAGCTCAGGGCCAGCCTGAACCACAAAGAGAGACCCTTTCTCAAAAAAACCTTAAAAAAAACCGAATTAGCTTTTTCACTATCTTGCTATTTTCCATATTAATAATAGCCATTATGCAGTTTGTTTAATAATAAATATATTAGAGAAATTATATCATACATTCATATATATATATATGTGTGTATATATATATATATGGGCCACATTTTATTGCTTTTACTATAGAAGTTCTCAGGGATATTGAAGTTCTTAGAAATTTAACCAACAGATGGTTGTTAGCTATGTATCAAAAGGAAGTTCTTCAAAATTAGAAAATCTGATTCAATTTGAGTTTAAGAACTTGCTGCTCTTGTTGGCTTAGAAAATTGTTCTCTATTTTGTGGATCAATTGGTATTTTTTAATCTGTAAAATGAATATTATAGTATATAGTTTTCTGGATAATTAGGATGAGTACATCATGTAATCTTCATGAAATAGTTTATAAAGTGATTATTTAAATGTACAAACTGGAAGCAAAATATGAAAATATTTAAATAGTCTAAGCAATATGTATTTGACTAAAGTGTTTTTTTTTAATTTTAGGACTATTTTTTCCAATTATCACATAGTCATTTATTAATACTATCCAGTTAACTTATGATTTAAATTTCCTTCTAATAGTGTATATTCATAGCATTTTATTTTCTATTTGAGAGTTATAGCAAGACATGATTAAGTTACTTATGAGGTATTTACTAATATAATTCTAGATCATAATAAACTTACTATTTTGATTTTTTTACTAAACCCCATGAGTTATTCATGCTTAATCAGAAGCTTATATTTGATTTCTCCTTTTGTATTGTCTGCCTCTAGTGGCAAAATTGAATTACTATCAAGATTGCAGAGCGTACTAGGTGGAAACCACTGGGAAAAGCGTAACCATTGTATGTTCCTATGCATAAGGCATAATGGTAATAAAACCAATGCAGCTGGGCCAGTTTTATTTTTCAATAATTTTATTTACAGAAACAAGCAAAAGTTAATGTAAGAGAAGCAATCTCTTGTTATGTGATTCAAGTCAAATTTATTATAATTATTTTCACAATTCAAATGAAATGAAACAAAGAAAGTCTCAGTACTGGTCCAATGTAAAAATGACCTTTTATTCTTTCTCATAGTAACATGCTTATATTAGTGTGGTAGATATTTCAAAATTCTCCTTGCTTGAGCCAACTCATCCAACTTTCTTATGAAAAATGTCATGAAGTAAATCCTTGATTCCAAATTATGTCTCAGTCGGGAATATTTGTTACTGAGCCCAGTCTGACTGCTCACTGCTCAGAAGTCAATGCCCAAGAATGAGTGTTAATGGGAAAAAAAAAATCAGTTTTATTCAAAGAACAACTGAGGAGTGTAAATGCCTTTTACAGGGAAGGGACAATGGGGCAGGAACCAAGGAAGGAAGACTGTTTAATAGTTAATGGCTTAATTGCTCATATGTAGATTTGTGTGTCTTGTGCGTGGCCCTGGAGGATGGACTTAGGGCTTTCTCATGGAGCTGTATCCCCAGCTCCTTCTTTTTTGAGACAAGGTCTCCCTAAGTTGTCAGGATGTGCTCAGACTTATGATCTTCTTCCCATACCCTCCATAAAAGCCCAAATACCTGTAACATTTTTGATCTTTGACATTGAAGAGGAGACTGGATATGTATACTATCTAAATTTAGGATGCATGGATTATCAGAAGAAACAGAGTAGTGGAAATTTATTTGTATTACATCTAAAATATTTCCTGTATTAAACAGATGAGATTTGGAAGCCAGAAAATTAAAGAATCAAAGAATAAAATAAATTTAATAAGAATTCAGAGCAGAAAATAAAACTAAAATGCTAGGGTTTTTACAGGAATATGTAGTCCTCTAAGGGATAATCAAAGGCAGATGAGTATGTTTAAAGGTGAAAGAACCATATGTTGAAAAGGAAACCCTGCAGTCAGAAGTAGCAGGTGTTCTCTTCAAAGCAAGAACAAGTCTTGAGGTATCCACTGCACCTGTCAGCTGGAATGGCTGAAAGGGAAGCTGCATTTATGTGGCTTAAGAAGAAACATTGTCTATTTAACTGTAATGACATAGATTTCTGTGGTTTACGATGATTCTGTCATGACTCCAAAACCAATTTTTATAGCATGTCAGAATCTGGAAGACAATATTGCCTTTTGAAGACTCAATCAATGCTCTTTACTTTGACCTGCCTCAGTAGCTGGTATCTTTTATAGCTGAGATTTTCCAACCTAATTTATATTGTCATCAAGATGAAGTATTATCCAAATTTGTTGAAGTAGATCTATCTATGCCTAAAGCTCAGAGAAGAAAAAAGTGTGTTCTTGATGGTCTTTTCTAGTCCTCAGTACAAAGCCAAGTACCTTAGAATTATAAGGAAATGAAAAAAAAGCCAGGTAAAATTGCATTTCAGAGGAAGCTGAACATGGCTGCCGTGGGGGAGGTGATGATATGTAGATGTGCGAGCTTAAAAGCTGTGCAGGGAACAGAGCTGTGTTTCTGCTGTCACCATGGTTACCATCTATAAAAATAATGAAGGGAGAAACATAAGAGCACTAGAGTTGAAAACTTTTTTTTTTCCCTAAGCCTGATTGCTATCTGATCAAATAAAAAATATCTTTTGGTTTTGTATTATCTTGACTAAATAAACAAAAACAAATTATAAATTTCTCCCTAAATGCTCACTGTGAACCATTCAAGAGCCCTGGTTCTCCCTCTCCCTTCTCCAGCTGTGCGCACTATGTTTAACCATCGCAGTGAGATACCCAATCACCCTGCAATGTGACTGCTGATCTAGACGACCCAGGGATGACTTTGTATCTCTCCCCCACTCCCTACTTCGTAGACTTATTATCACTGACATGGAGACGGTTCTTGAATTTCAATGTTTCTCACACCCAGCTGTGGCCGTGGATTCACTCATTGAATTTAATGGTGTTAAGCACAATAAGAAAGATGACTTAATGGGTCTTAAATGTTTACTGTCATTGAAACCCTTCTGTGATTTTCATTACCCAGAGAAATCCCTGCTGAAATGTTTTTCTTTCTCCTTCCCAGATTCTTCTGGTAAGCAAAGGCGCAAGGAAGTTCAGTCTACATAGAGCAGCTGTTTCAAACTAATTGAGACAGAAGCTAAGCACTCACATTCAGTAAAATCCCACTGAAGCGCTCTTCTTTTTCTAACCATGTAAGGACAAAGGGCATTTCATTTCCACATTTTAATGAAAGCATGATGGTTGACATTTTTCCAACCTCAGCATTCTCATTCAGTTCAAAGATTAGTATTTTTAGAAGGTGATTCCTTAATGCTTTATAAATATATATATCAGCATGTACTAATCAAAAATATGCCACTTGAACATAAGGATTTTGAGCTGAAGGCAATTCAGAAACAGCAAGAAATGAAAAGCCCCTTACCCTTTTTTTCTTACAATCTGGGCATACATTTCTCTTTCTGAAAGTTTCCCTTGACTTACTCTGAATTAAAAAGGAAAGATAAGGCCAGGGATGTAGCTTAGGGGTGCTGCACCTGCTTGGAAATGCAAAGTGCTGAATTTGATCCCTGGTGGGGAAAAAAAAAAAGAAGAAAAACAAGAAGCAAAAGGAAGATAACCCTTAATCTTTGGAGATGATTCCTCACTCTTCTTAGAGATGGCAAGTTTCAATAAGCAAACCATTGTTATTTTGTTAGTTTTTCCCACTCAAATGCAGCAGATTGGGCAGCAAGAGCTGCGTGGGTCATTATTGGTGACAGATTTGTTACTTTCTCCTAAAACTAAATATTCCAACCATTTTGTTTCCCTGTATCACTCTCAGAATCAGTCCTTTATAAAAGAACTTTAGCTTCATTTTGGAGATTAATATCTCCAAATGAACTGTGTTTCATAGATGTATTTATTGTTATTAATAAGTTATTGCTTCTATGGTCTCTTTTGACATTTTATGTGCTTATTTAGATTTACTTATTTATTGCAGGTTAACTGCTACATCTTATATATTTTTACAAAGGTAGTCATTTTTGTGTCCATCTTCTTCCAATTAGCACTTGGGGTTATGAGAAGCGCCCACGCATGTCAGTAATTCATTTTTTCCATTTTAGGGTAGCATTACTGCATGGGTATAGCTCAAAGTTTTTGTTTATTCTCTTTTTGTTGAATATTGAAATGATTTCTAATTTTGAATTTCCATGAACAAGACTGTTATGCAATTGTTTGCATCCTTTTGTTGCTATTTACTTTCATTTCTGATGAGTAGAAACAGAAATGGAGTTATGTAGTTAAAGAATTCATTACAATTTGTCTTTTAAAGATAATTCCACAGATTTTCTAAAATAGTTACACAATTTTATGCTCTCAACATAATGTATGAGATTACTGCTCTTCTGCATTCTAGTTATCATTTGGCATTATCATTCTCTAATCCTTGCTACTCTAAGGGGTATAGTACTGACTCATTTTCTTATGGTTTTATTTGCATGACACTTTAAATGTATTTAATGTTCATTTAATGTATCTTTCTTCTGAAGAAGTGATTTGTCAAAACGTTTTGTTCATTTAAAAAAACTGTCTGTATACTATTCATTTGTAAGAATATATTATATAATTTTGATACAGATTCTTTGTTTCTGCTGTAGAGGGTTAGTACATCCCTGTAGAAGAATACAAATAAATATAAAATTCCAAATAATGTTTTATATAGTTTTGCAGAAGCATGAATTCTGACCTATGGGAGAAAATGAAAAACAAAATAATTTTATTAAGAATTTGACTTGAGTTTTATTGAGAATGACTTGAATGGTGTTTAGAGTTTGATCAAGCAAAGGAAAGAGTAACACATGTAAAAAACCAAAATTATGAAAGGATGTAGAGAATGAGCTCTATAAGTATGGAGACTTGCCTGTTTTTCATTAGTTCTTATTCATTATATGAAATGGTTTATGGAAGGCAGAAGTGGTAAAAAATAATCAGTTACATTGATTGAGGAAACATTATTACTGGTTAGAAAATATGTGCACCCATATGGTATGAAGCACTTCTAAATATCAAAACTTTTCAAAGGTAACATCACTTTGAAAGAGTGTGTTTATGTCAGAGAATTTAACTCCCAATGAATCAGTTCTATTATTGCCTGAGGCCTGGTTGGAAGCAGAAAGTCTTCAGAAGTGAGCCCAGTGAAGACAGCACTCATCCATTTTTCTGGCCCTTAGGCTCAGCTTTTGTGCCTGTGTCCCATGTGCTCAACAAATCTCATAGGACTGTGCTTAAATCACTCCCTTCTACACTGAAACAGGCTAGCTGTATATTTTTTAGATATGGAAGCAAAATTAGCAACATCATAAGTTGTGTTTTGTCTCAATATCCAAAAAAAATCAGGTACCTTATCTTTCCAATGTATCAAACATTATAAAATAATAAATATTTTGGAGACATTGATCTTTTCATGAATGCTTGATTTTAATATTTCTTCTTCTTCTTCTTCTTTTTTTTTTTTTTTTGTTTGAGACAGGGTCTCGCTTTGTAGTTCAGGCTGGCCCTGAGCTCAGCCTCAAACTCACATCACAATCCTCCTGCCTCTGCCTCCCGAGTGCTGGGATTACAGGCGTAAGCCACCATGCCTGGCACTGTGGTATGTGGTACTGATTGCTGCTGGGGTGAGTCTCCACATCCAGTATTGTTATGTGGTTACCAAGGATCGAACCCAGGCCCTTGCACTTGCAAGACAGGCTCCGGAACCACTGAGCTATCTCCCTGGCCCAGATTTTAATATTTCCAGTAAATGTGCCTAAAATACAATAGGCTATGAGTGCTCTTCTTTTAATGACTTGAGTCCTGTTCCTGTGACTAGGTTTCCAATGAATTTGTTCATTAACAGAAGAATTGTATACAGTATGTACGTGACAATATTTAGAACAAGGAAATGGTCAAAGGAAACTCCAACTTGACAATTTTGCTTTTATGTGCATAACCCTTACATGCACTGCTGTTATGCATAACAAAACATAAAACCACAGTACGGTACTGTACAGTTCAATCAGCAAAAATTATGACACAGTATAAACAAGATGTGCTGTAGCAAAAGACATTGAGTTTCTATCAATACAATGTATAGAACTGTAGAGAAAAAAAAATGCATCTAAATCCAAGGTCTGAGTCTGAAGTTCGAACAGTCCTTACATAGATCCTTAAACAGAAGAATATCTATACAGGAACAGAACTTGATAGTTAAACAAGAATTGTTTCTATCCTTATTCTCCAATTTAAATGCTTAACCTGGTTTGTTTTTGTTTTTGTTTTTTATCTTGAGCCCTGATGAATTTTATTGAGACAGTTTTTGACAAGTGAATTCATTAAGTGCTTGAGTTAATCGACTTGAACGAAACATGTTCAAAAACTCTAATCACAATCCATGACATCCTGTTCAAATTGTTGGTACAGTTGCCAGAAGAACATTTCTGGCTAATACTAATGCAAAAATAAAGAGTAATAAACCAAAAATCTCAATCAAACTTCAATATCTCTTTAGTGACAGAGAATTCAATCTTGGACAATAAATAAAATGGAAAGTTTGATCATTGAAATACTATATTTAAAAAATTCCCAGATTCCATTTTGCCTCTTTTTCCTAGTATTTCCTCATAAGATTTGGGTTTTAAGTTATTCATGTTGTTTACTACCTTTTCTAAAAAGTATTTAAGGGAAATGATTGTAGAATTTTCCTAATTTTTGAAAGTCCTCTCATAAAAATGCTTATCATTGAATATTTGCAATTTAAGCAACTTTTTTCCCCTTGAAAACAGAATTTTCTTTTCATAGTCTGAGTTCCCCAAATATCTCCAATAAGGTTCAATATTATACTTGGTCTGTCTCACTATAATTTAAGAAAATTTACATCAACTAAAGTAGTTGGCTGGTTATTGACAATAGGCCAAGCAATTGACTCAACATAGGAGAACCTGAAAAGGAAGCCCTCAGATCTACCAAGCCTACCATTACTTTTCCCACCTGTCTCTGAGGAGGGAATTCACTAAGTAGCAACAAAGTAAATAAAAGATTTTATGCCATTATTAGGATAAAGTTAAGCCATGTACAGGATCCTGATAACTTCAGTGATTGTAAGCATTTCGTACCATAAACATGAACTAAGTTTAAGAGTACCAGCAAGAAAGAAAAGCGAGAAAAGAGTATTAGAGAAGGGGGTGGGAGAGAGAGAAGGGGAAAAGTACTAAAAATATAAACATATATGTTCATGTGTCTACTCCTCAAGATGATAGTAAATGCATGTAGTATAAATAAGTACTAATAAAAATATTCTTTAAAAGCTTGAGTTAAAGTAATTTAAAATGGGAGAATAAAAACAGTGCTTTCAGACAAAGTGAGCAGATCAGTAGCTACAAGAAAGATTACTTCTAACTATACAGCCACTAGGACTCTAAAGATAGTAGAAAGCAGGAAGGTATCTGGCATGCTGCTGGCACATGCAGGGTACTAGAACTTAACTCTGATCTGAGTCTTGGCATTGAAATTATGGGAAAAAAATTGACCAAAATATCACTAGGAAAAGCTTAAAAAGAAAGAAATAAAGAAAAAAAAAAGATCTGAAATAGATATACAGTAGGAGAGCAGAACTTTTAAAAAGGGGTCAGTTGACATTCACCTGCTTTTAGAAATAATTGCTGAAGGTGAGTCTTCTGTCTTCACTGACATCATTTGGGGTTTGGGGATTTGGTCAAGAGGTTGGGAAGCACCGTCAAACTGAGCATCTTTTGTAAGTGGAGATTAGAAGGACCAGAGGGACAGATGCAGACAGCTATACAGCTGGATTCCTCAAGAGTGACCCCCTACTTCCAATAGGGTTATTCAAAGATGTTTTCTGAAATAACTGGCATATGATTTATAAATTGAAGGATAAATACAGGTTGGCACATATGAAGACACAGCCATTTATTCAGCAGCAGGGAAAGGGTATAATAAGTAGTACCTTTTTTCTCAATCATTTTTTTTAAGTTTATAAAGCAAATTGGAATAACAGAAGAGAATACTTTGAGCTTCTATGTAATATTTTTATTTACTTAAATTTAAATGTCTGTGCTAACATCTTTTAATTGAATATGATTCAGATCAGCAAGCTATCATTTTACTAATTTTATTCTTGAAATGAAAGTTGTAGTTTGCATAAGTCACCAAGGGGTGGCAAAGTTATGTTCCTGATAATAGTTTTAAATCCATAGATGATTTTCCAAAGAAGGTCTATGCTTTGGTGCAGTCTGTGTCAACATACACACAACATGTGATGTAACGGGCACAAGCCACACTGGGGTTCGCATTACTGTGTGTTGATTGCTGTTCTTGGCAACATTACAGCATCACAGCTTGCAACATTGTGAATCACAGCCTTGCCTTTTCATTTTATTCTTTATTTAGTACTATAGTTATCTAAATAAGCTTTGGAATTATGAGGGAAAGCTTCAGACTAGTCTGCAACTCTGTCATTCCAAGTGTAAATTTGCTCAAATACTTTGTAAGTCTAAAAAGAAAAGAGCAATGTAATTTTGAACATACAGTTCAAGCCCTCCCACCTACCCTCCTCTTGACATCTTCCCAAGGAATAACCACTGTCTTGAAAATGTAATGATCTTCTGCCTTATTATTTATGCTCACTTGTCTATACCCTCTGAGTGAAAAAACCAGGAAATCTCCTACTTCTTCTTGGGATCAGTGAGCAGCTGGTTCCAGTAACCTGAGCACAGCAACATCTGCAAATGCTCAAAGTCCTTCTATAAAGTGCTGTGGGACTTACATATACAAGACACTTTGCTCCAGTGTATTTTAGATTAACTCTTGATTACTTATAATCTATAAGACATTATGCACTTTAGAAGCTACATACTTTGTCTTAATATCCAAATTTATTGTTCTAAACTGAAAGTGAAGAGTGTTACCCATGATACTGCAAGTATTAAAAAAATTGATACTCATGTAACTGTACTTTCACATATGTTCATAACTTAGAAATGTGAATCTTTTTACTATAAATTTGGTGAAGTATAAATATAAATCATGAATTTGTGATGAAGTCAGCATCCAAATTAAAATGCATTTTATAAATTATAACTGGATTTGAAAACAGTATAAACAATGTGAAGTTACTTTTTAATATTTTTTCCATTTATTAGAGGTTACAGTGATCATATTTGGGTTGGGATGTTTGATCATATAAATATATTATTAAATTCAATTTCTGTTACATTTTAATGTGGCTACTATAGAATTTTAAATTGCCTAAGTGTATTGTATTGCATTTCTATTGTGAAACCTACAATAGTAATAATCTACAGCAATGGCCAAGATATTGATATCTTCAGAACATGAGTTTTATTCAAGAAGTATAATACCTCAGATTGCACAAACTTCATTCCTAGACATCTACCCACTCTGAGCCATGTAACTTGTTTTTCTCCTGTTGAACTTCAGTGTGCATGAAAATTAGCCTTTCTTCATCTTTGACCATATCATATAATTCCATGCATTAAAAAGAATTACAGAAGTTAATATTGCTGTTCACAATGCATTTATTCTGTTGAGTCCTTGATGAATTCTTACTAATGTTTTTAAGACTTATTTATGATTTGGATTTTATGAGCTCTTTGACTTTTTAATGGAAAATTAAGCAACATTGAATCTATATTCCTCTATGATTTGTATACACTTTTATTTTCACTTTTATTAGTCTCTTTGGTTTTTATAAATTTATTTCCTTATCAGTTTATCAATTCCTTTTGGCTTATTCTCGACATTTCCTTACATGTCTGGCATAGCACCTGATTCATGTGTATTTTTTAAATGTTTGAAACAAGAAATTTTAAATTAAGGTAGAACATTTGACTTTTTAAAAAATCTTTATTGGTACATTAAATATACACATCATGATTGCACTCCATAATGGGGATTTGTACCAGTATAAGACACAACTTAATTCTCATTTTTTCCCATAGTCCTACCCACCCTACCACCCCCCATATACATAAAATTTGTTTCCTTACATTTTTGTTATAATCTCAACATTTTCCCCTTCTTCCTATTTAACATTGAGCATTTTCTATTTCACAATATATAACATACAATGCTAGGACTCATTTACATCTTTATTTTCTCATACCAGAGAAAAGATGTGATATGTACCTATCTGTGCCCTATTTATTTCACTTATGAGGATATCCTCAAGGTATGTCCATTTAAGTAGAAATGATTCAAACTGATCATTTTTTATGGCAGAGTAATACTCCATTCTGTAGAAGAACCACAGCTTTTTTATCCAGTCTCCAGTTGATGGACACTTGGGTTGTTACCAAGATGTAGCAACCACAAATTGGGCTGCTATAAACATGGGTGCACATATGTCACTGTGATAGGAGTCTTTTGAACATTTGACTTTTAAAGGAGCATGAAATGGGTGAAAAGAAAAGTTAAAAAATTTAAAGTTTCCAAAAATAGTAGTCTGGGTGTGGTAATCCAAATTTTGAAGGAGGAATAATTTTAAGTAGTTTTCTGAAAATTTGTAGTAATGTGAAAAAGATGAGCTTTTTCTCACTTTTTAAAACATACAGTGTAACACTATAATTCAAAATATTATTATTGAAACTTTATCATTCTTTGGTGACAGTTTATTAAATATCCAGTGGAAATACTCATACTTCAAATTATAAACAATATCAGCTACATGCAAATGTTTTGATAAGTACATATTAGAGCTCACAGAAAATGATGAAAATATGTGTCTAAAAGTAATAATAGGTATCAAAGAGACTTGCTACTTTGAGTTTATTGGAAACATATCTCTCATATTTTATATTAACTGGAAATAGATACAATTACATATAAGAATTCACATTTTAATTGATCAAAATGTCACTTAAAACATAAATAAATGAATGCATAATCAACATAAATCTACAAAATTAGACATAAGTTATGTTAATCAATTTCTCCTCTACTTTTTAGCAATTTTTACAGAAAGCTGCAAATGACTTTGATATTTTATTATCATCATTTAAACATTCTATAAAAATACAATATCACTTTAGATTAAATAAAATTTTAAACAGTTATTTTTATTAAAATATTCACGTGTTGGGAACAAGGGAAGGGAACACAGTCCTACAGAACCTGTACAGTTAAGTTCTAGTTTGCTGTGAGTCTGAAAGCACAAGATGAATAAGTACATAAAAAGACAGAAACAAGACAGAGAAGGAGCTGTGCTTGGGTCGAATCTGTGCTGCTCTAGGTAGCCCTAACCCCAACAACTCGGAGCACTTTTATTTGTATACCTTTAATGATTAAACCCCTGGGAGGCAGAGCAGATGTTGCCAGTAGTCCTCTAGGAATCACTAAAATCCCACAGTAGTTCTGCCCCAAAGCACCCCAGCAGGACCACTAGAATCCTTGCCACCACAGGAGTCGAACTCAAGAGCCAAGTCCCAGCCACAGACATGCCACAGCTGGTCTGCATGCAGGAAATCTCGGCCCAGGCATAGTTCCAACTGGGAAACAAGACTGCTCCCAATATTCACATATTGCACATAATATTTATGGAGGGAAGAAGCCATTTCCACTCAGTTTTGATGTTGCTCCTAAAGATGCTCGGTTTTTTTCTTTTTATTCAAATTTTTATTCATACATTATATATACACATCATGGTCACATTCATCATTGAGAATTTGTGCCAGTATATATGACACAACTTAATTTTCTTTTTTTTCCCACTCCCCTACCCACCCTACCACTCTCAGCCCCCTATACATAGGCTTTGTTTGTTTGTTTGTTTCTTTTTTTTTTTTTGTACCATCACATTATTGTTTTTGACTATGACTTTCTACAACACTGGAGCTGGGCGACTGTCTGTGTACATCTGTCTGTGTACATCTAGAATACCTTTGATTATCACATAAAAATGCCTTTGATTATTGTTCTGCCTTCTCACCTGCCAGAGAAGCTGGAACACAGCTGCCTACTTGAAATCATATAACACGGCCAGGCCGCCAACTGGCTGCCTTCACCTGGAGACAAATGTCACTTTCTGCGGGACTGTGGTGGGACAACCAGTGACTTTTGTTTCTTAATGATAAGGAATCATCAAGGCACATTTATTCCTGTCAGTAATGCTTCTGGAGCTTCTAAAACTGGAGGGCTGGCTTTTCACAGGAAAGAGGACCAACACATTCCTCCTGAATGCTGAGACACACTCTGCTCATGCAGCATCCATTGGAACAAAGACACCTATCTTTGTTATCCTTAAGTAAAGAAGATATTAACAGCTTAACATTTACCAGAAATCTTGCCTTTCCCAACTCTCATCTCATAACTGCAAGTTTCAGCCCAGATACAGACAACTGAGTAAGGAGCAAATACCAAACTGACTGAATGTGAGAATAAATCAGGTTGCAGAGGGGAGTTGAGGTGGAATGGGGGTGTAAACATTGGTAAAACTCTCCAGACTAGTTAAGTTCCATTCCTTCCTCGGATTTTTGGCACTCCATGTTAGCTAGTACTAAGACAGTTTTCCAGTTTCAAGCTAAAACATACACTTTCAGGTCTGTTTCGTGTTATCTTCTTAGGTGGCATTTTCAAATGTCTTAAATTGCGCATCCCACAGGACACTCTTGACGGGAAGGATGTGGTTACCATGGTACTAAAACTTCAACTTCCAGAAAGAAATGTATCTCTTTTTCAAACAGAAGTAAAACTGAAAATAGAGAGGGGTGGCATATTTTCTCTCCAGGATTTGAGGACAAAAAGTATAGTATATGTTAGTAAAATGAAAAAAAAAACCCTAATTTTAGATTTTAGCTTTTATTATTTTGAATCTAATTAATTATTGAATTTAAATGGTCATTTGGGCCATTGCTAGAGTTTCATGATTACTCCTATAGCCCAGTCTTGTAAGAAAGTCAGAGTTCTTACATTCTAATATAAGCTCCTGCATGAAACTGCTCATCTGAAACTCAGGCCGTCACCACACTCCCCCAAGATTTCTTCCCACATTAATATTATTTTTAGATTTAAGCACCATATGGGAATCAAAATACATAGAGGAATCACAGTGCAGACTCTAGAAGACTTGAGCTAGATGAAAATCTGTCTAATCTCAATTTGCAGCTGAAGAAAGTAAAAGCTTAGAAAAGGTTATGTGAGTTACCTAGTCAAGTAATGATGAGAAATGAAATCAATGTTTGCATTTGTATCTCATACTGGTTTTCTTGCACTTGCTTCTAGATTTCTTACTACTGGTTTATTCATTACTAAGGCAAAATCTGCATCAGGGGTTAGTCCATCAACTGGAAATCAGCTTTCAAACAGACAATCCTCTATCCAGTTTGCCTTTGAAAGCCAAAGTGACAGTTTTGCTTTGAAGGCATCTTCTTATTAGATGCCTTTAGGGATCTGGGAATGACCGTGAATGATGTTGTTTTTCTACACGTCTGAGTCTGAGTAGATTCTGTTCTAAGTAACTTTGCTACATCTGGATGTCTCTGCATCTTGAGTTGCCATATGCAGTGGCGTCTTAGGGACTGATGCATAAAGCCTGCAACGATAGCCATCATCTCGACTATAACTTCTCAGAAAACATCCTATAATTTGCTATAAAAATGAAAAGTATGAAAAACAGCTACCAATATGGGTCATTATTTAGCCAGTATAAGATTAAAAGTTCATGTCATTTAATTGTTATTGGTGCTTCTTTTTCACTTCTAGTTAGCTATTATTTATTTCTTGCTCATTATTACGAATGCTTTCTTACTTCTTCAATCTTTGCAATTTGTACCTGTTATATTTTTGTGTCTATGCTACAAGGGACAGAGGATGAGCTGAGAAGTAAAACTGATGTCCTTTTGTCCAGTTTAAGTGAAAGAAAATTTATTGCTTTTTTTAATTGAAATCTTTTTACATTACATATACACATCATGATTGCACTCCACTATGGGAATTTGTACCAGTATAAGACACAACTTAATTCTCATTTTTTCCCATAGCCCTACCCACTCTACCACCCCCCCATGTACATAAACTTTGTTTCCTTTCTTTTTTGTTATAATCTCATTATTTTCCCCCTTTACCCTATTTCACTTTGAGTATTTTCTGTTTCACAATATATAACATACAATTCTAGAACTCATTTACATCTTTATTTTCTTATACCAGAGAAAAGATGCGATATTTACCTGTGACCTATTTATTTCACTTATGAGGATATCCTCAAGGTATGTCCATTTAAGCAGAAATGATTCAAACTTATCATTTTTTATGGCAGAGTAGTACTCCATTCTGTAGAAGAACCACAGATTTTTTATCCAGTCTCCAGTTGATGGACACTTGGATTGTTTCCAAGATGTAGCAATCACAAACTGAGCTGCTATAAACATGGGTGCACATATGTCACTGTGATATGAGTCTTTTAATTCTTGTGTGTATATACCTAGCAGGTCAATGGCCAGGTCAATGGAACCTCCAATCTTAGCTTTTTGAGGAATCTCCAAACTGATCTCCACAGGGGTTGTATGAGTCTACAGTCCCACCAACAGTGGAGAAGAGTTTCTTCTTCTCTGCAGCCTCGCCAACATTTGCCTTTGGCTGATTCTGACACGGCAGCCATTCTATGTAGAGTGAGATGAAATCTCAGTGTTGTTTTCATCTGTGTCTCTCGAATGACTAATGATGTTGAGCATTTCTTCATGTACTTCTTAGCTGCTGTTACTTATTCCTCTGAAAAATATCTGTTCATTTCAGATGCCCATTTTTGAATTGGGTCTTTAAATTTGGGTGGGCTGATATTTTTGAGCTCTTTATATATTCTAGATAGTAGCCCTTTGTCTGAGGAACAGCTGATAAAGATATTTTCCCACATAATGTTGGTTGCCTTTTTTCACTGTTGGTGGTTTCCTTTGCTGTGCAGAGGTTTTTAAAAGAATGAGGAAATGAAATAGGGTGAAGGGGGAAAAATAATGAGATTATAACAAAAAAGAAAGGAAACAAATTGTATGTATATAAAGGGGAGGTAGGGTGGGTAGGGCTATGGGAAAAAATGAGAATTAAATTGTGTCTTATACTGGTACAAATCCCCATTATGGAGTGCAATCATGATGTGTATATGTAATGTACCAATAAAGATTAAAAAAAAAAAGAATGAGGAAATGACTATGACCTAACTGAAAGGAGGTGAAAGAAGCTTACAGAGGATAAGTTGCGAGTAGTGTTGAAAGCTAAAGTTTGGGATCTTGGCTATTTGTCAGGTAAAAAGGGACTTGGGACACACCTTTTAGGGATCCTATACCCCCAACATTTCTCTATTATTGTATCAACAATCATTGTCTCAGAGATAATTCTACTGGCTAAGATACAGATGCATGTTGGCTGCATGGCTTTATTGGGTGATGAGAAGCAAGATTTGCTGTTATCAGTTTTTTTAATAGGCAGACAAGCACTCAAATTTTATATGCAGCGTATACCCACACATGCATTCTGAGGTAATTCCACATTTAGGAAATTAAGATATGTAAACATGCAGGAGAGAATTTAGTGTGGAGAAAAATTGTTAAGTAATCTTTCAGACCTACCATCTAATTCTTTAAATAGAACCATGGCCAGATTAACTGAAAAGAATAATGATGATTGAAATGAGTCTACAAATATTCTCCTCTACTTTATCTATTTTACCAGAAGGATTCCTTACTTTTATTCCTATCTTTTCTGAATGTCCATATCCCAGGTAACTTTTCTGTCATAAATACGATCATTATTATCTCTTTCCTCATCACATTTGGATATTCACTTTCTCACATTATCATCACATTCAACATTAAGAATTTGTACCAGTATAAGACACAATTTTATTCTCATTTTTTTCCATTCTTTCACCCATCCTACAACCCCCCAGTTGATTATTTTTAAGAAGCTTTTACTTTCTTGGTGTGTGTGTGTGTGTGTGTGTGTGTGTGTGTGTGTGTGTGTATGTGTGTTCTGAGCCTAGGAATGTGTCGATGCTAAACACTGAGCTACATTCCTGGTCAAAGCTTGGTATTTCCTTTTGCTGTGAGGGAACATTAAAGCCCTTCAGTTTCTCTATGAAAGTGTTAAGTACCCGCCCCTTGTATTTTGCTCTTTTACCAATTGCTCCCTTCTCTGTCCATACTATAGTATGGAAACTCTTTCCTCAGTTCACTAGAGCACTGTGCTGATGCCATGTCTTTTTTTTTTTTGAGGTCTTTCTTCTTTGCTTTTGCTGTATTGCATTATACTTTTAAAATCTCTCTAATCTCTTGTTTTTCATTTTTATCCCAAAATGTTGGATATCTCCAAAAAAGTATATGCAAATATTTATTAGTAACATGGCCTCAGATTTGTCAGCATATTTGTGTCTTTATTCTATAATCTTAGTGACTTGTGGTAACTGACTCATACATGACCAGACTCTGGCTCTGTGAAGAAAATGGTACTGCATCTTTTCCTGGTGCTCTTTTAGCTCTATTATTAAAAGTACTATCCTTACTTTTTAAAAAGTTTAAGTTTTTATTGGTATATTATGAATACACTTCATCATTGCATTCAATTTTTACTCTTACTTTTTAGACTATTAATGTGTTTTGCTCTTATTTTCTATAGACTGTAACTTTCTGGGTATTATGGGATGCTTTTATTATTTATATACCGTATGAACTGCACCATAAGTGTGTGGTAAGAAGATGATTTAATACACCTGAAAACAGATATTCTAATAAACATCTTCAGGAAGATGGACTTCAAATGGGGAAAAAATGTGTAATTACTAACCACTACTTTTTGACTTTAAGGTTTTATGAGCATAACCACAGTTATTTACTAAGGTTCTTAAATTACAAACGTTCGAATATTGTTACACATTGAGAGTCTAGTGTAGAGAGAAGACATAGAAATAATGCCATATTTTATTCTCTTTCAAATATAAATAATGGATTTAAAAACTACATGTCTTGAAAGTAATGTGAAAATATCATGTTTTAAATAACTTGATATCCTTTTTTAGGAAAAATGAAATGAATACATTCAAGTTTTGATCAGTTATAATAAATAATAGCTAATCTTTTAAATCTGGCTCATAATTAATTAATTTAAATTTTAGTGTTATGATATCAGCAAATACTTTTCTTTTTTTTTTTGTTTTTTTGTTTTTGTAGTTCAGGCTGGCCCTGAGCTCAGCCTCAAATTCACAGCAATCCTCCTGCCTGTGCCTCCCGAGTGCTGGGATTACATGTGTGAGCCACCACACCCAACACTGTGGTATGTGGTTCTGATTGCTGCTGGGCGTGAGGCTCCCCACCCAGAATTGTTGTATGTGGTTACCAGGGATTGAACCTGGCTTTTGCACGTGCAAGAAAGGTGCCAGAACCACTCAGCTAAATCCCTGGCTCACCAAATACTTTTCCAATTGATTTGGTGAACATATATAGTACAACTGAATGCACATAATTTAGTGATTACATATATTTTATAATATGATCATCCAGGTACCTATTATAACAGAAAAATCTTGTAATTGGTGTTCAAATAATATGTGATACAAATTTTTGTAGTGGTTCTTTTATTTATTTATTTATTTTTCCATAGTTGTGGTATTTCAGACTTGCTGGTAAATTCTAGACAGAGAAAAAAAAATCAGAATTACAGCATTCAATTTAATAAAGCAATGTTAAATTGTCATTTAAGAATGAGTACTCAGTAATCAATTACCAATATTTTAAAGATCTACTGATGTTAACTCATTGAGATAAGGAAACAATACATCTTTTCATTACTTCTCTTAAAATTAATATCTTTTCTACTTATTCAAATGAACATTGTACCAGTGCCCCCTACTAAACTAAAAACCACAATTTGAAAATATTTTAAGATACTTATCATTCTTTTCCCTCCAAGTCCTAAAAAAAGAAAATAGGTTTCTATTTGTCCAGTAAATAATTTAATTTCCTCTAAGCACTCTATGATGGTTAATTAGCTTTCTTTCTAAACCCAGGGGGATATAATTTAATCAGCACTAATAAGACTTGTTAGAGAGAACTTTGATAATCACATTCTGGTTTCACAGAAGTGTAAATTTTAGAATCTTATTTTCACAGGATGCTTATACCATCTGTTTCCATGTTAATTTATTGCTTCAAATGCATTAACTTTTTTGCACCTTTTATTTGTAACATAAATCTTGGCATTATTTACATATTAACCCCTATATTCCTAAAATATCATTGAAGAATTTTACTCCAAGCAACCAAATAGCACAACTTTAAAGACAAGAATATTATTATTATGTACATCATGATAGAAGAGATTTATAACAATGCTTTTAACTGTCAAGGAAAAGCAAGTAGAGAAAGTTCTAAGCTTTCTCCTTTGGAAATATTTCAGTCTTTTTCTATGCCTTAGTTTTAAATAATTTAATTGGCATGGCAGTTCACCATAACTCCCTTATAGTAATATCTTAATGCTTCCTGGGCATAAATCCAAATGGCTGATCAAAAAAAAAAAAAAAAGTCAAGCAAGTTCTTGAAGTGATTTGAGAAAGTGTTTGAAGATAGAGAAGAATCTAGAGTAGAATCGTGCGGGGGAGGCAGAGACTGAAGGGAACAGTGGCACTGTGGGCTGCGCGGGAGGACATAGAGCTGTCACAGCAATGTGCAGAGCAGAAGGCAAACAGCTGCATACCTGGGGTATATGCACACCTGTTAACTGAAAAAGAGAGAGGAGAAAAAACTTAGAAGTATATTAAATAAGTATTTAATTAGTGTTGCTGTAGCATGCTACCTTGACTAGTTAATTAAGAGATAATGAAAAGTCAATAGAAGTAAAAGTGAATATGTTAAATCTCTGAGGTTAAAAGAAGAAAAAACACAGAAAGATTATATATCATAAAGTATCACTGCAAATCCTCAGTTCCATGAGTGAGCCGTCTTCTCTGGAAGACCTGCATTGGGAACTAGCGATGTGCTAGTGGAGCTTTAGTACCAAAATGATCCTGATCCCCTTGAAAATAAGTAGAGGAGAATAAAATAAATACAATTTTTATCTATTTGTGCAGCAAAAAGTTTTGACTAAATCACAGATATTCTCATACAAAATAGTTATTCAAAACTGTTTTGGGCTAAGGTTATTAATCTAAGGTTAAAAAAATACAATTTTAAAATTTGTACCCAAAATTTTACCCAAAGTTTCTAAGTGCAATATTCCTACTAAAGAGAAATATTAGAACACATAACCCTACCATGAAAGAGGTCAGAATAAACCAAAAGTAAAGGTTTAGTGGATGAATGTAGGAGATGGCATGGTTACATGACAACAGAAGTGATGAATGAGGAGAAATCAAACTATTGTACTTATAACAAATGAAGAGGTTTAGAAATATTCACATATGAGAAAGGTAAATTTTTTTTTATAAGACTGAGCCCTTCTATCGAAAAAAAATAACTTCAGCATTTTACTTAAATTGTTTAAAAGAAGGTAAAGTGAGCACAATAATTGACAGGGGAACACTGGGGAAATACCGGAAGACTTTAATCCACAAAGTAGTCAAACTAGAGGCATGGGAAAAGGAATGTAAATGGTTTTAAGGAAGCCCTAAAGGCATTGTGTTAGCATAATTAGGATAATGCTAGAAATTCACACTAATTGAATATTTCTCATGTATTTGTCACATCTATTTTACATCTTGGGTACGTTTATTTTATTCTTATAACTTTTTAATGGAAAAACATTATTTTTTTCTTGATTTTATGGACAAGAGTCTAGGACTTTGAAAGAACATGACATTAGTACAGGTTCCAAGAGGACTGATAGTAGGAACAGAGTCATATCTTAGCAGTTTAATCATAGGGGACTCACAGATGCTAGAGCACATAATCATAGAATGAAGGATTGGAAACAAACAAAGGGAAACTAGAGATGAAGAAAAAATGTGATGAAAATGTTACTAGCAAGCATTTAAAAGAGGATTGTTTAGAGACCTAGTAATTGTCAACCAGGACTACAAGATGTATAGTTGATATTGTGAAATAGAAAATATTTAAAAGGAAAGAGGGTGTAGGGGTAAATAATGAGGGGAAAAAGAATGTGATAGTAATAAAGAAAAAAAGGAAACAAAGTTTATGTATATAGGCAGGGGGGAGGATTGCAGGGCAGGGGCGAAGGGGAAAATGAGAATCAAGTCATGTCATATTCTGGTACAAACTCTCAGTGTTGAATGCAATGATGTGTGTTCATAATGTACCAATAAAGATAAAAAAAAAAGATTTACACATGGCAACAGAAAAAAAAAGATGTAGAATGTAAAGTGAAAACTTTAAAAAATATTGTAATTGGGAAAATATAAATTTTATGCATATTATTTTTCTCCTGGTAGTCTCAGTAGCTGGCATACAAGGCGTCTGATTATATCCTTTTGAAAGAGAACAAAATGAAAAGACCTGACGACTGAATTTTCAGTGTCAACACTGTAGCCTGAGAACGAGGGGTAAGAGGATTAAGACAACTTGTTTTCACATGTTCTCTTTTCTAGCATTGCCCAGGGAAATTTGAGGAGGTGAATTAGTTGAAGACCTTTTTGAGAATTGATTAGCTTGGTTCAAGGAAAGAAAAGAGATTATTTTAAAGGAGAGTTAAGATGCTATATTCTAGCTCAATGTACAAACCCCTAATGCATATTTAAAAACAAAGATATGATACCTGAAAGTGCTGTACCTTCTGTGGAATAATAGTGTTAATCATGCTAATTATCCTTGTAGACATGGAATTTATATTTCTAATCTATTTGTGAACAAAAGATAGAAAATGAAACATACTTATCATTTAGTGATTAAGAACAAAGAGGTCAGAATCCCACAATTTGGGTTTGAATCCTAAAACCACCAATTATTAGCTCTGGATCTTGTGTAAATATTTTAATGTCTCTATGCTGTTCATATACTTGTAAAGTAAGGATAATAATTCCTCTTACATCTATTTAGTAGAAGGATTAAATGACCTAGAACTTGTGCAATGTTTAGAAAATATACTTGGCATATTTATAAAGACCATGTTTGTCATCTGAAAATAAATAAATATGATATATTTGTAAGAGATTAAGTGAATCTGTATATATATATATATATATATATATATATATATACAGATATATATATATCTTAGTGATAGATATATATCTATATATATATATCTTAGTTTATTCTGTGTTTTTTCCTGTATACAGTCACATAATTTATAGAAACTGTTGAGGTACTGAAAGAATGTCAGTTGTTCAAATACAACACTAGGGAAAATTACAAACTATATTGTATTGATTTTAGGGGTGGTTGTATTTTAAAGTAAATCACTAGCAACTGAGTTAAGTCAAAGACCTAGAACTGCATTTAGAATATTATGGATTTATTGAAATATAATTGCACAACAGGGTTTAGGAATGGATGTAGACAATCCAAAGTTATCCACAGGGTGTGGAGATTGAACTGAGTGAACATTTTCTTTAGGTTACATAAATGTCAAGGACAGAAAAGGGTAAGAATTATTTCCAAGAGACAGATGCCATTTCATTCATCAAGTAAAGATTTAACATGTAAAAAAGACTGTCACAGGCCGGGGATTTAGCTCAGTGGTTCTGGCGCCTGTCTTGCAAGCACAAGGACCAGAGTTTGATCCCTGGTAACCACATACAATACTGGGCATGGAGACTCACACCCAGCAGCAACCAGTACCACATACCACAGTGCCCGGCGTGGTGGCTCACGCCTGTAATCCCAGCACTCAGGAGGCAGAGGCAGGAGAATTACTGTGATGTGAGTTTGAGGCTGAGCTCGGGGCCAGCCTGAACTACAAAAGGCGAGACCCTGTCTCAAAACTCCTAAAAAAAAAAAAAGACTGTCATGGAATATTAATGAAATATATAAAATAGGCCATATTTTTGGCCATAAAATAAATGTCAATGAATTCGAAGTGACTGAAATCATACATAGCAATGTCTCTGTACACAACAACAAAATTAAATTAACTCTAATAAGGGAAATACAATGGAAAAATCCTCAAATATTTGGAAATTATTCAACACGTGTCTGATGAACAAATGAAGAATAGTGAAAAATTATAAAGTATCTCAAAATCAATGAATAAGATCAAAATTTGTGGCATGTTGCTAAATCTATGCTTAGAACAAACTTTATAGCATATAGTGCAGATATGGAAGATAATAAATGACTTGAAAGAAGAAACTTCAAATCTAACCTAATTTACACCTGATACATTGAGGAAAGACCTAAGTTACCCAAAAGGAGTAGAGAGAATGGCATACTAATGATAGTAGTGAAAATTCGTGGTGCGGAGAACATGAAGCTCATAAACAAAATCACTGACATAAAAAGTCATCACCAATATTACCAATATCAAAAGACACCACTATATCTACTACGTTCATTACAATCATGAAAGGCCAATATCTAGTTCTCCATTACCTTCTAGTGATCAAGTGTAAAAGGGAACAACAGTAATAAAAAAGCAACTGTATCTTAACTCTGGGAGATATGGAGCCAAGTTCTGCCCTGATACTGGAAAGACTTACGGTGATTACAGGAAACTTCACTTCTCAAAGTCTGGATTTTTGAATGGAAATAACTTCGGGAACCAGTGCCAGGACCAGAAAACTTGCATTGTGATTAATGAATTCGTGGAGGTCTGGTTTGGACAATCTCAGGTGTCAGAGTTTCCAGAAAAAATACAATCATGCTGCAAACTCAAATATTGTGAGATTTACCTTCATTAGTACATCTAGGCCAACCCAGTTTCCACAGTAAATAAAAGAGAAATTTCTACCTGGGCTTCTGGAGGAAGCAAGGGTAAAAGAGCTATTTTATACACTATGATAGTCTTTTTTTGAGAATATGATGCTTTCTGCAAAAGTTAACTGGAGTTAATCAGAGTCAATCTGCTGCATATCCTGAGGCAAACAGATTTAGAGGAAAGAAAAGAAAGTTGTCTTTGATCAATGCCAGTCTTTCTCATTAGACAAGAGACACATAAACTATTCAAGGATTAAAACAAAGTTGGAGGACCTATACAATTGCACTTCTAGCACTGATGAAGCAGTGAGCAATCAGTACAGGATAATACTGTAGTAACTAAAGAAAAGATTAGTGCCTGTTTGGAAGCAGAGGTAGATAATTGGAACAGAACAAAGAATCCAGAAAAAGACCTGTGTGAAAGTTGTCAAATGATCCTTGACAGTGTATGAAGGCAATACAATGGAGAAAAGACAACTTTTTCAAGAAAGGATACTGACACCATATACGCACATGCAAAACAATTAATTTGAGCAGAGATTTTACACCTTTCATAAGAAAAGATCTCAAAGGGGATCACAAGCCATGGTAGATAGGTTAAGTAAGATAACATTTTAGATAACAACCCAAGATACACAATACATGAAGAATAGCTGATTAACTGTTTTTCATTAAAAATTTAAAGAATTTAGCTGAGTAAAAGACAATTTCAAGAGAATGATAAAAGAAGTCAAGAAAAGAAGTGTGTGTGTATATATATATATATTAGAAAAATTACTATTGTAAAAGGATGCCAAGAACTCTTTTTTTTTAACATAAAAAGTCAGACATGATGGTGTATGACTATAATTCTAATTACTCTGGCATCACAAGCAAGAGGATAACAACTTGAAGGCCAGCATGGGTAGTGTGGTATAATCCTCTCTCACAAACTAAAAATAACTAGGGATGTAGGTCAGTGGTAGGGTACACTGGGTTTAAATTCACAGTACTTGTAAAAAAATTCAACAGTAAGGAATAGAAAATACTCCAGCAAAAATAAGACAATGGCCTCCACATATTTTTACAAAGGAAGTGTACAGATAACAAATGAACCTAAAAGAGATAATCTACATCAAGTGTCATCAGAGAAATGCATTCTATACAACATGTGTATACACACATTAGAAGGATCAAAATCTGGAACATTGACAGCACTAAATGCTCAGCAGGGCAGGATGTAGAGCAGATGCAATACCTGTTTGTGGAAAGACAGAAACAGTTACAGATACATCAGGAGACAGTTCTGTTAGTTTTTATAAAAGTAAATGTACATCTTTCAGTTTAATCATTTCATTCTTTAATCTGTGAAATGATATGTATTACAAATTGTAAGAAGCCATCATAGTTCATATGTAAAATATCTCCATAAATATTATATATTCAAAGTTGGGAAATTGGGAGGGAATTGGATCATGGCGGTGCTATATGCATCAGTGAATTATTCCATTGATGAGCTCTTGTCCTATGGAAAAGTGGGACCTGGTTGGGATTGGATCACTGAAGATGAAATCCACAAGGGTACACTTTTGCCTGTTACCTCTCCCTTCTCCATTTGTTTTCTTGCTGTCAGGAGGTGGAGCAGCTTTCCTCAGCCACTCCTCCTGTCACGTCCTCCACCATGCCCCCCACCATGCCCCTCCTCCACAGGATTTCTGCCTTAAAACCAACAACCATGGACTGAACCCTCTGAAACTGTGAAACAAAAGAAACCTTACTCCTTTAAATTGCACATGTTGGGTACTTTGTCTCTGTGACAGAGAAGTCAACTAATACAGAAGCCAATCTGAAGAGGAAACATGCTCTGTGAATCATCTGTCACTTTCCTCACCAATGTCACGGAATACTGGACACACACAACGTGAAGATGGAGAGACTCATTTTGGCTTAGTTTCAGATATATCAGTCCATGGCTCATGGCCCACAAGGCAGGGACAGCAAGAGAAAAGTGCTTGGGAAAAGGAAAGTTGTTAAGGACATGATAGCCAGTAAGAGAGAGGGAGGGAGGGAGGAAGAAAAGAGGAGCCTGGGAGGGAGGCACACCTTCCAGGTCACTCTCCTCATGGTCCAGCTCATCTGAGCAGGACTGCCTCTGCACGCTCAGCTGGCTGAGTCACCAGGGAAAAATCCACAGATGTGTGCAGCAGCTCTTTCAGCTACCGACCTTCCACATACATGGGAGTTTAGAGGATGATCATGTTGAACCAAATGTTCTGCCTTAGGCCCCTAGGCATCCCTTAAGATGTCTCTTTATGTAGTATTCATTTAGTCCATCTCATAAATGTACAAATTCTTCATAATTCTAGCACTACTGAAAAGTCAATGTCTAAATCCTTGTGTGAGACTAAAGGCAATCTCTTCTCCTTTAAAGATAATCAAAAAGAAAACTAAACACTGTTAACATACAATGCAGTAGAATAAACAGACCCATCCCAAAACAAGAGATGAGAAGCAAAGCAAGTTTGAAACCTAATAGGGCAAATGTTAAACCTTGGAGTTCCATGTCAAGCACCTGGGGAATCTTGGGCTGCGATGGAAACTCCTATAGGCTTAGGTGACACCAAGTCTACAGCAGTGCGGATAGTAGTCCTGGAGGCCTCTCTTGGACTGGCTGTGCTCATTGCTTGCAGCTTTCCTTAGAACATTTACACATACCTGGATTTTTCAATTTTCTGTGGTCACTATGAAATCTTTGCTTCACTCTCATAGCTCCCTCGCCATTTCCGGGATTGACTACCTGGCTTCCTAGACCTTCTGATTTCATGTGAAAAGCTCCATGATCCCACAACTCTTGCATTCTTTATGCATGTATTTCCTGCACCTTCAGAGCTGGAGCAGTAACATGGTCCTTTTGAGTCATGGCTGTAGGAGTTTCTGAGCTATGGGGGTGCTGAACACTGTGAACTGAATCCTGGAGCACCAATTCTAGAAGCAGCTCATTTCAACAAGGGCATCCTGGGGCTTTATCTCAAAGTCATATATCCTTTCCTTATTATATCTTCAGGTAAAGTTGAAAGGTAAAATCTTGCTGATTTTCAAAATGGCATCAAGAAACATTTTTTCTTTTCCTATTCCATAGTGTTTAACTTCTTTTTAATATTAACCATTCAAAAAAATGTAGCTTTTCCAAATACTCTGTGGGATCTTTCTGAACAGGCTTCATATCTTTTGGTTCCTGTTTTTGCCCCAGAATTTCACTATAGATCTCACTGAAAGCAGCCAACTGTACTCAGACGAGAGAAGGAGATTGACAGACAGAGACAGAGAGAGTTGAGTAGTCATGAAGGTTGGAGACTCCACTGTTCCTCTTAGGTCACATCCCCAGAGACTCATCCCCCTCAGCAAAGCATCACCTTCTAGTAGCAAACTTTGTTATGAACTTATAAATAGCTTGACTGACTGATGAGTACAGCACCCTCATCATAATCTAGTCACCATCCAAAAGCCTCACCTTCAATCACATGCACCTTTTGGGAAGCATTTTCAAAAGCTATAACACTGTTAACAATGGAAATAAGTGCGTAGTTCATTTTAGGGCAGAAGACACTGTTGAACCTATAGGAAGCATAGTTATCAGAGTCCGTAGAGATATCACAGGTTGACAGTGCCTTAGTTCTGTCATGGTTTTTTTAAGGAATTTTCTTTATGAAAACTGGCAAAAAATTAGTTTTCTCAGCTGATATTTATTACTATGTTCTAAATATGCTCTCTGGGGAAAGTAGAAGACAGATTTTGAATCACGTGGGAATATGATTAGACTATCAAAGCATACACGATGATCCTTATCCTTTAGGAATTATGTCTTACATTTTCATAATATATAACTTGAAGCATATCATGGTCATAGGAATCACATCTGTTAAATACACATACATCATGCCTTCTCTTTTGTTTCTGAAACCAAACCTCCTTTAATCACAATTTTGCTACAAGTTTTATATAAGCTAACCCGAGGATGCTATTTTATTTCATAAACTTCATACATATCATAGTAATAAATGGAAATTGTGCAGATCTAGTTTATGGAAAACTTTATAGATATCATCAGATTTCTTAGTAACAGCTATTTGTATCAAACTGTATTTAAAGTAATTTAATGCAGAAAACAAAGTGTTCCATTCTTAAAATTTAAGAAACATGGATAATCTAGGCTATAAATAGCAGAAAGTGTTCTAGAGCCTGTTTAACATTCTATAAATATTTAAAGCATGTGAACACCATTGGCACATAATACATAATTTAGTAGAATTTATTTAAATAGGATTAAGAGTGTGGGAATTAGGAAAATTAAAATTTGGACAATATGTTTGGACTCCCCTTGATTAGGCTGCAGAATAACTAAATAGAATAGAGCACTATAATTGCTCTTTTATAACCAATCTGGGAATAGCAGACCTAAAAAGTCCCTTGGAAGAATATGAATCCTATTTATCTATAATTAATTACATCAATAACAGAAAAGTTATGGATATCATCCAGCTAAAGTACTTTTCCTACACTGACTTGGTGAAGTTGCCTACATATATAAATAATTCATGAAAAATGCATGAGGAGATACTTTGACTTCAAAACAAACTTTTAAAAGATAGTAACATTATAGAATATACTTCTATTTCTGCTTCCTTTGCTTTTGGAAAGTATTAAATTATGGATTCCATTTCTCTGATAATATAGTGCTACTCACTTGTCTATATTTCTCTGTTAGTTACTTTTCTCTCATTGCTGAGACAAAATATCCAACACCCAAAATAAGAGAGAACAAGTTTGTAGAGGTTTCAGTGCATGCTTGGCTGGCTCCAAGGTTAAGTGGTATGGCAGAGGGGCCTAGCAGAGAAGAAACATCTCATAGGGCCCACATGGTAGCAAATAGTACAAGAGATTTTAATAGTTTCCTCTGTCCCTTTTATTTCATTCAGACTCTAGGGCAGATAGCAGTCACAATTTTAATCCTAGTGCTCTAAGGCATAGCACTGTACCTTGAATTAATCACACAATCTACATAAGGCTTTAGGGGACATTTAAACACAAGCCATAAAATTTTTCTTGTGTTAAGTTTGAAAATTTCTCTCCTTTTTTTTTTAAAATGTCATATAGATTGTCTAAATTTGTTTGTGTGAATGTTGATAATTATTCTTTTTTACAGAATTAGGAAATTTCATTTATCAAATTTAGGAGCAAGGAATTTTTTTATAGAATCCTTTATTAATCCTTTCAATGTCCATGGGATCAGCATGGTTATCTGTCTTCCATTTATGACAATGGTAATTTGAATCTTCTTTCTCACTTTTATTCTTGGTAAGACTGGCTAGAAATGTATTAATCTCACTCATTTTATCTCAAAGAAGCCACTTATGATTTCACTGATTTTTCTCGGTCAATTCTACTTTTCAGATTTATTAATTTCTACTTCAATTGTTATAAAACACTTCTGCTTGCTAAATATTTAATTATTATTGTAAGGCAAAACATTATTTTAGATCTTTATAAATTGAAATTCATGAATTTATTGAAAATTGTGCATTCCCTTCTAAGAACTGTTTTATCTATATTCCATGAATTTGAAAAAATATATTTATTTTGTTTTTAATTTATGTCAGAATAGTTAGAAATCTCTCTTGAGCTGCCATTTTTCACATATATTTTTAAGTATATAGCTTTTCTCCCCCAATATCTGATATTTTCTATCTGTTTCATGTTGTCTTTTTTTACATTAGAGGCTTTAACATAACTAGCCATAATTATTTTATCTATCTATCTATCTATCATCTATCTATCTATCTATCTATCTAACTCTCTATCTACCCATCTATTTATTTTTCAGTTTTGTGAGACAGGGTATTGCTTTGTAGTTCAGGCTGGCCCTGAATTCACTATGTAGCCCAGGCTGGCCTCCAACTCAAGGCAGTCTTCCTGCCTCTGCCACTCGAGTGCTGGGATTATAGGCATGAGTCACCACACCTGGCCCCACAAGTATTTTAAATTAATGGAGAATCATCTATGCGACATTCACTCGTATTGCTTTGCCTCATCACATCTGGAGTTCTATGAAGGTTATGGGTATATTTTTCTAGTGGAAAGCAATTTCAAGGAACACATTCTACATAGCTGTGAAAAACACACTCTATTTTCTTTAGTTAATTTAACGTTAATTTCAAAGAGTAAGTTGTCATCCCTTTTGTTTTTTCTCTTTTAATGCACCAACATTTCATTTATTTCCAAATATGAGACTAGTTCTGGAAACATTTTGAAGTTTAATGTAAATTTTTTAAAATTCCTTTTGTGCTCTTTTTTTGTTTGTGATTGGTCATAGTCTTAGCAGTTTTGTTGAAACAGACACAGATGTATGTACTACACATGTACAATTTGTTGTTTCAACATATTTATCCCTGAAATAATAGTAGCTGAGATGTAGAATGTATCTCCTCCCTCCATCTAAATGTCTTCTTGCCAGTTGTTTGTATCTTCTATCTTCCTCACCCACCTCCTCACTCCATCTGCAGATATTCACTGAGTTTTCTCCTTAAATTATTGATACTTTCTAGAACTTCAAAGAAGTCATACAATAAGCATTACTTTTGCTTTTCCAGATCATCATAATTAGTTTGAAATGCACATGTAATGCAGTCTATATTAATGATACCTTTTATTTTATTATAAAATTATTTTTCACTTTCTAAATATACCAAATCTCTTTATTCATTCACTTGTTCACTAGGTTTATATTTAACTGCAATGCTTATTTTATTTTAGGCCTTTTGGATTTCTACAAACACAAAAGGTTATTAACATTATTTGTTGAATCCTTTTGCCAGCCCTTTAACATGGACACATGTCACAAGTGATCCAAATGTTCTTTAATTTCTTTCAGAGAGTTTTTGAAATTTTTAGTATTTAGTTTTTGGCCATTTTTGTCAGATTTATGTAAGAATTTCATGTTTTCTGATACTGTTGTAAATTATATTTTTAAAATTTTAATATATAGTTATTGGCAGAAGCACAGGCTTCTTTATTCCACTTGCACTGGCTAGAACTGCTTTTCATTTTAAATAAATATTGAATGTTCAAAAATTCTTCTCCATGATATCTTTTGTGTGGCAAGTATTGAATTGGTAATTATGTCTCATGTTTAATGTAGCTATATTTGCCAAGATATTTTTAAAAATTAGGTTAGTAATTCTTTTTCTTCCCAATTTGTAGGATTATTTAAAAATATTAGGAATAGAGAAGGCACAGTGACAGAAACCTGTAGCCCCAGCTACTTCAGTGCTGGAGTCAGGAGGATCATAAGTTTGGGGCCAATCTTGGCAATTTTTCAACACTGTCTCAAAATTTAAAAATAAAAACAAAATAAGAGTTTGGAATGTAATTCTTCCCCCATACCACAAAAATAAACAAATGGATAAACAAACAAATGAATGTGCTGGAGAGTAATAGCCCCCGAATTCCACCCCAGCACTGCCGATAAGAGTGGATGTTACCTTCTCTCAAATGATTTTCTGCAAATATTACAAAACTTAGGCTACCTCCATTTAATCTGATCATTGACAGGATTAATTTAAATATATAATTTTGCTAAATCCTTCTTTGTTCTGTATTTGTTCCCTTTTTAAATTGTTTATAATTTTTAGGATTTTGTTTTATATTTTCCATGCCTGTTAGCCACGATGCTTTGTTTATTTTAGTGTTTATAATAATTCATTTTAATTTAACAGTGTTGCCATTTTGCACTTTCTGTATACTGTTAGAAAATTGCAGTTTTGTGTTTCATTTCATTCTTCTCAGCTTTACCTTTGGTGGATTTATAAATTATGTTCATATCCCCATTTCCATTAAGCCAATTAATTCTCTATTTTGAGCATTTTAGGTATTACATTTTAGAATAGTTTTAATATGTATTTATTTGTGATTTTGATGCTAGGGATTGAATCCAATACCTCACAGATATAGAGCACCTCTTCTACACTTGAGTTTTGTTCCCTAGTACAGTATTACATTTACAGAAGAAAAATGATAGAGAGGGTGGGGGTTGGCTTTGGCATCCCAAGGGACCGAGTTTGATCAACGGTAACCACATACAACAATACTGGGCGTGGATATGCCTAGCGACAATCAGTATCACATACTACAGTGCCGGGCATGGCGGCTCATGTAATTGCAGCACCTGAGAGGCAGGGGCAGGAGGATTGCTGTGAGTTCAAGACTTAGCTCAGGGCCAGCCTGAGATACAGAACAAGACTCTATTTCAAAAAAAAAAAAAAAAAAAGATAGAGAGATCGAGTACTTAATGCAAAACATTCCTGTGTACTGTTTATGCACACTGTCCTCTACAGTTAGCTTCTTAAATCAATATGGTATATTTCTTACAAGTCTATAGTTTATCCTGGTTTCCTCAATTTTGAGCTAGTAGTTTCACTTAGTTTTTTATCTGGAATGATTGGTTGGCAGGAACCTCCAATATTGTGTGTATCGATGTATTTTGTAAATCTCCTCATTTCCTGTCACTGTAAGGTGCATCATATCCATCTTGTATGTTTTCTTCTTTAATTGAACAATCAAGTATTTCTCTGGTGACTCCTTTTCCTCTTACTTGTCAGTAATATTAAAGTTTAGAGGTAGGCAAACTGTTCATGGCTGAAAAAGAAGTATGCATACCTACATATACTGTATGGAATATATGTATATAAGATGGTATTTACAAACATTCATCTATGTAAGCATCTGTACTTATATTGTTAACATAGTGATGTATTGTACTGTAATGCAATATACATAAATTATTCCAACCTTCTTTCCTTGTTAATCTTTAAATTTCCACTCTGGATAAAATATAACCAATGCTTTCTGTCATGCAACTGCTTAGTTGTCATGTAATTCTAGTAAATGTGTAAAATGGTATCAGAATTGTCCTATAACTGACAACTTTATTGTCAAAAATACAATATTATGAGCAGAGCCTTTTGCTTCCTTGTCTTACAAACTTTGTTCATTTCCAGAGAGATTTGTTCAGCGCCTTATTCTCAGGCTCTTAAGTGAGATCATTTCATACAAATTTTAATTTTATACTATACATGTAGAATGTATTTAAATTTTTGAAAAAGTTTCAGATTCTCCATTGATCCTCTACCCTAATAAATGATTATTTTTTAAAATTCTATACACTTTAGAGTGATACTTTAAAGTTTTACAAAGGAAGTTAAATTTTAATATTTTAAATATAGTTATAATAACTGTTTTACTGATCCTGTCTTCTAATTCTAATATTTAGTCCTAGTCTGGCCCTGTTTAGATTAATACATTTTCCTATGGGGACATATTTTCTTTCTTTGTATTATGGTAATTTTGGTTGCTTCCTAGCTAATTTTAGTTTTCTAATAGGCTTTTTTTTCTTTATTTTTTTTCTTTGTGTCCCAAGATGCAGTTAATTACTTTGAAACAATTTAATCCCTTCAGGGCTTCTTCTTAAGATTTGTCAGTTGAGACCATGACTTTGTTTTGTTAAATTATTTTAAATGTTGAGGTGAAACTCTTCTCAGTTGTCTACCCTAAGGTTTCAGCATTTTGATTTTCTACTCTGACTAGTGGGAATGGATACTATTTCCAGCCCCATGTGAACAACTAGTGTTTTTCCTTCTAATTCATTCATGTGATTTGTTCCTGACCTTAGCAGTTCCATCACAGGCATTGTGCTCTGATGTTCCTCCAGGTGGAGCCACCTGGAAACTCCTAAGATTCTCTTAGCAGCCCCGTTCCCTCGGGTGATCTGGCCATCACACAGTTGTTATCTAGGACACTTTGTAATCTAAATCAAATGTCTTCAGCACACAATGTAGCCGACTACCTAGAGTTTCCTTCCTAGCACTACTGCCTAGAGACACTTTCAGGGTCATTTCTCAGAGAAAGATAAAAAGAAAGAGTAAGTAGAAAGGATATGAACAGAGGATGGATATGTATAATTGAGAAATTACATGAAGATAAATCAGAGTCCAAGTTTCATAAGAGTACTGTTTTCACCTGATAACAGCATAAGTTTGGATAGAAAAATTGTCTAGGATTTAAGCAGGAAAAATTTTGGAAGACTGAGTAGTTGGTGGACTACTGCGTCAGAATCATAGAGAAGAGGGATCAGATTCATGCACACCACTGAAACAACCAAAGACAGCTTGCCTTTAACTTTGTGATCAAGCAGACAAGGACAGCTCAAGTTAATTGGTACCAGTTAAAAAATACATTGTATACAATATTCATTGAATGTACAGTAGTTAATAATTTTTCAACTTACAACATTGTTTGAAATTGCTAATATGGTTTAAAAGTTTGAGTTTTGGTGACTGAATGATATTAATATCCTCACACGAAAGTATTGCTTAGCTTTCTAAAACCTGGGAATCATGTGATTTCTCAAGTTGCCACAACTCCTATTTGTTGAGTACTTTTCTTTCTTTCTTTTTTTTAAAAAAAATCATTAGAACATAACCCCTTACATAAAAGCATAAAGCTACTGTGCTAGTAATCTTATTAATTCTTTGTTAAGATTTCCTGATTTTATTACTTGATCTCTGTTTCTTTACCTTCCCAGAGCTTAAAAAAAAAAAAAAAAAAAAAACCCTGTTGAATTACCAGTCATTGTCTACTTGTGCAGTAGTATTATTTAATACTTCCTTAATATTGTAATAAGCTTCAACTCAACTATTTGGCTAAGATCTTATAAAAACGAGTTAAAGAAAAGGTTTTGTTAGTCCTTTCTTGTAAGTTTAGCTTTAGAAATTTTTTTAAATAATCTTTTTTTTTGATACCATGCCAAAGTCCTGTTTCAATATTTGTGAGTTGAGTTAAAATAATCACTCTAAATATGTATTAGTAATTAGGAACAGAACTAGTAAATTATTTGCAAAGTATTTTAATCTCCTTGAAACAAAGTAGTTGGCATTTTTTCCTTTTGGTTATGAGTAGCAGGGAAAGGAAGGCAGGTTAACTGGGACTCACTCTTCTAGAGTCCTCTTAGACTGGACTTTTGCAGTGCATTGAAGAAGAGGAAGTCAGAACTGAGAAGAAATGTGTTAGATGGTCTCTTTGGGGTACAGTGTTAACAAAAGGAAAACTATGAAACTTGAATGTTGGTCCATTCAAAATGACCATGTCCAGTCACTGAAGTGGCTCTTTTATAATTTGGCAGTTGCTTTCAACACTATCATGCCTAGTTCTTGATTTCCATGTTACTGTAAGGATGTGAAATATTTTATTTCATCACTGTTTCCATGTGTTCTATAAAGCTTCAAGACTGTTTTAGAAAATAGAGACTTTTTAAAAATACAGGTGTCAGAATATTAGGAACTAAGAGAGAAGCTTAGATTCTGATTGAGGCTCGAAAAATGTTTTCCAGGCTCCACTTATTTCATTTTATAGAAAATAAGCCTAAGTGCACTTGACTATAACAACACTTCAGATGAACTCCAAGTGCTTTCAGAGAGAACTTGGTGTGAGGATTTCATATTAAAATACAGTAAAGCTGGTTTCACTTTTACAGTACATTGTCACTTCTAATAAAGTAAAAATTAGAGTAAGAATAAAGATGGGACTGTGCCTTGAAAGAAGACTTAAATTTTTAAAAAGCAGTCTTATTTAGTCTCGGTGCATTGCCCTCCATTATAGTACTGATCCATCTCCCTCTGTATCTATCCCTTGCTTCTCAATTACTTTTCTCATTAGCCACCACTTAAAAATTTAGATCTTTGGACAGTCTCATTTCTTTCATTTTCTTTTCTCCAAATATCTTTTATGTCAGCTTCTTAGCCATTTCCACTCACTCACATATTCATATCAAATTGGTTGTCTGTTACATCCCAGTTACAATATCAAAGGCTAGGCCAATAGAGAACTTGGTTCCCTTTATGCTTTGATATAATCTGAATACTGTTTCATCTCATTGTACATCGGGAGCACTTTTTATTCATGTTGAATCTACAACTTTCAGAAAACTAATGAGTAGGAGTGGAAGGGGGAAAGTTGATGTTATACACTGCACCTAAAGAAAATATTTCTAGTCATAAAAACTGTTGAAACTGGAAGAGAGAGAGAGAGAGAGAGAGAGAGAGAGCGCGCCTACATCATGGGCTAGTTACTATACAGGAAAAACTAATATTTCCATAATGCGATTACTTTCCCCATATATAGCTTATATATACATGTAAATGTGTATATATTTCATTTATAAATAGTTTTTCTTGCAGTGAATTAAAACACAGATATTGGAGTCCAAGACAATTCCTCATGAGATCTTTTAAAGTCAAATGATTGCATTTGTGCAATCAAGCTTGCGTCTACTAGTCTATATGTTTTCTGATTTCCAGATTGAGTTTCATTATTCTCCAATGGGTTAGTACTTTAAAGCAAAGATAAGGAAAACTGAGTTGCCTCACTCCAGCCATTTTTGTTTTTGAATTTCTTATAATTTTAACATCTGTAGTCACAAAAATATTCCATTTCATCTTCTCTTTCGTGGTAGTTCTTGTGACTCACTTGTCACACTACGTTAGTTTTATGTTTTATCTCCTGGAGGCTCCTGTAGTGAACTTCTAATGATTCGATGTGTCTCTTCCCAGTCTGATATAGTTTAAGATTCTACAGTAGAGTTATAAATTATGCTCTGACTGATAGTCTTTAAGATTATCTTCTCTTGTTCTAAGTACAATTCCAGTCATTTTGGGAGTCCTTCAATAGCGTTCTTGGATTTACTTTTAATATTTATAACCACATGAGAGCGGGTGGTAATTTTTTACTGATTTATTTACATCTTTCATCCTTTCAGCCTCAACAGATCAACACCCTGTTCATGATTTTGCTTATGTGAGTCCCTTACCATTCTATTCACCACACTATTCATCTATGCACTCAAATATTTCCATTTAAGACTTAAATCACGTAACTTATCTACCCCAAAGTCTCCTATTAGAACTCATATTTCATTGCTCAGAACTCATTTAATACTTTACCCATCCTTAGATTCTATGTTTTACTATAAATATTTGTGTCTTCTTTTAGCAGATGAAATTTAGGGAGAATATGTTCATTCATAATAAATTTCAATATGTGTTTAGTAAATGAAACAAAAGTAATGATATTGGAAAATATTGATATTAAAATAAAACTATTACAGTGGGATAATTTTTATCATAGTACCACTTTTTTTTTAAGCTTTTTGTATCTATAATCAGAGCAATGTAGAGTATGCCCCACATATCCAGTCACTGAACATATGAATGAATTGGTGACTGATGTCATTTATCCAAGTTAAGGCATTAAGAAAACTCTGTCCCACTTTCTCTTTAGGGCACTGTCTTGGATGTTTCATCATCTATAATACTACATTTTCCAAAAAGCAGAAAAGTACACCTCTTCTCAGAAGTGAAATTCAGCCTCCTGTTGAGACATGACAAGCAGTTACCCCACCCCCGGCTAGGAGGAGGTAGGGAGAATTGAGGAGAACTTGAGTATTCAGTACATCGTGTTTGTCTCATTCACCCAGCAAGCTAATTCACACTACTATTTCTCAACAGGAAGCATATCTTGTATTTCCAGATATGGAATGTCTTACACTTGAAGCCTGTACTTATAAAATGAATTCTCCGTTTTGAAATTAATAAATTTACACACTGTAATAATTATGATATTATGACATTCAGAAGTTTCAATACTATCTCCTGGCTAATGAATCAATGGAATAATAAAAACTTCCAAAATTAAAATTGAGTGGTTTATTACTTCTTCAAATAAGAATCTGAACTGTTTATATTTGCTTTGTCATTATTTTCTCATTTTTCCTTTTTCTTTGTATAGATTTAACTTTTACTTATATATTTCAATTTGTATTTTATTCAGACATAAAGCTAAATTATATAATTGGTAGCTTAGTAATAATAAATATTTATAAGAAGTTTATGCTTATGAGTTAATAAGTATTTCTTAACATTCCAGAGCTTCCTTTGTGGTGGGTAAATACTTTATACAGTTTTATCATTTTATTTGTAAGAAAATTAAAGCTTGAATAAGATTATGCCTTTCCAAAATTAAACAGTTGGTGCAAGATAAAGCAAGATTTTGATCCTGATTATTTGTGACTTGAGTCTGTAAGTCCTACTGAGTTTTCAAGTTGGCTTCTAAAAGCACTAATTATAACAGTTTGGTTCTCAAATTTTGCAATTTCATGTGACATATTTGATTTTAAATATGACAAGGCAGATAGTTTTTGTATTATTTATAAAATAAGAAGGACCATCTCGGACTTTCCATTTAAGAACTCATTCATCTGAGGAGCCCCAAAAGAACTGAAAGGTTTTAATTCATTGACTTTCAAACATAAATGGGAATGTATTCATGTGGAAAGTCTTTTCATTAGGAGCTCCTATTTTTGAAACTAGAAAAGCAAGACAGCTATCAAACGAATCTGTCATGAAAAATATTACAATACTGTGATTATTGAAGACAATATTCTTTTTAGTAATAGGCTGTGTATAGGTGCTGGAATATAACCTTAAAATTTGAAGTACTATTTCAGAAAGGGAACTATGAGTTTCATAAATAAAAAAGAAAAAAGTAAGAATTATTTATCAACTCAAAGAATGGAGGACCACCCTATGGGTAGTGGGGAATGAAAATCTATATCTCACTAAAGTATCATTGAGTTCATTTACTGTTAAATGATGTATCATATTTACTTTTGTTTATTTAGCTACACTGCCTTCTACTTTTAACATGATTTTCTGTTTTGATTTGGTAACAATTTATATTATCTTTTTAATATTTGAATATCCTTAACATGAAGAAATTCATTAAGAATTGACTCTTAAACAATGTTTTTGACAACAAAAATATTCCAAAAATCATTATTTGTTTTGAGTCTAAAATGAGGCCATATGTAATGTGTATTTTTTTCTCTTTAGAATATCATATTGGTATATCTTGTAATTAAAGAAGTTGAATGAATATGACGAAGCTTTGTATATTTGTGTTAACAGGTTTCATAAAATTGATACATGATGTAAAATACTACTGTGGTTTGACAATTATATAAAGTTGTCAGATTCAGATTGGGGAGACCTTATGCTTTACTATTTTTTCAATAATTGAGAAAAATCATATTATCTAAATATAAAAGGTATCAATGTATCATCCAACTTTGGCTATATAATTCTTTTCTTTTAAAAAATATATCATAACAATCATATTGGTATTTTACCCAGAAGACAATTAGGGAATATTAGTAAATAGGATGGAAAGAAATCCTAAGGTTTGGTTCAATTGCACAAAAACTTAAATATCATTTAAATAACAGTTTTATTTCATTTGTTGTCAAGCATACGGTAATCCAGAATAAATTATCTCAAAGTAAAATTGAGATTTGAGACTCAGGACACAATGTTATTCAGGAGAGTGCTCCAGTTATAATATATATAGATATCTATATATCTATATCTATATATGTCTATATATCTATCTATATCTATCTATCTATCTATCTATCTATCTTATATAATAGGCAAATAGTAGTGAACTTGAAGTTGCCCAATGTTTAGAAAAATGAAGGAAACAATAGTCTCTGAGCAGAATCTGTACAAGTATGGGATATATTTTGGAGAAAGTGAGCTTTTTTATTCATCCTTACTTTTAAGTGTATGTGATACTACAATATATTTAGCAAGCAATTTGGAATCTTATTTTTTCCATAAAGAGATTAGCTGATGTTATTATTAAAAAGTTGACCTATGATACCAATTCTCAATGTTTCAAATTATTTATAAGATCTAGCATCATAGGAGGAAAAGACTGCAAAGATAAATAAGAACACTGTTTTTCATTTTACATTTACTTCACACTCAGTGTTTGTGAGCAGCAAATATCTCACCTGGAGAAAACATCTTGGTAACAATATTGTGTGTGACACAGTATTGCTGCAAAAACCAAAACCAATGATCTTATATCGCTTTTAAAATGTGTAATGTGATAATACTACTTCCATAGTCAAATTTTCTTTCATACTTTAATGCTAAATTTGCCTTGAGATATCATTCAAATTTAAGAAGACTTAGAACTATAATCCCAAAAGAAATTCTGAAAAAATATTTTTGTTACTGTAAGGAATCAGAGTTATTTTTCTCAGAATATTCTTAACCGTTTTATGTATAGAACACTAAAAAGAACTCTATGTTAATTCTCAGAAATGACTATAGAGTTAAATTTACCCTATATCATAAAATAATGCTGATTTATTTTAAATTGAAAATTATTATGGCTTCATGCATATTCATAAAAGAGTGCTCTGTTATCTCAAAATGATATGACTGGGAAGTTTTAAAATGAGAAAGTAAGTGATGTTCATATGGATGCTGTAACAGTCACTTTTTGCATGCAGCATCAGTTTATATCTTATATTTTATTTCTCCATTTTTGCAGAATCAATAGAACTGTTAAATTTATTCAAAATTATTAAAGATACTAATTTTCATTCTTCTGTTTTATAAAGAGCTAGCATATTTTCATATGCTGTTAAAATGTAGCATGTATATGAAAGGCATTCCTTTCCTTGAGATGTCTGAGATGACTAAGTGTGTGGAAAACAGCGCATTGCAGTGGTGCGCTGGCCCTTTAAAGCTCTGTTTCCGTTGTCATGGAAATAAGATTTTCAAGTAGGTTTGTCTGGTATGCTTTGCTTTTTATAGACTCATTTCAAGTTGGGTTTGGACAAGCATCCTTATTCTTCAAATAAAACATTCATCTTTGCCACCTTTTTAAATGGTTTTCTGTATAGGATTATTTTAAAACCTGAGGTTAGGGAAAGAGTGAGCAATATACCATATATATACATATATACATATATATATGTATATATGTATATATATACACACACATATATACACATATATATGTATATGTATATATATATATATATATATTCTTTTTACCTTTGATACTAAAAATAAAACAATTATAAGAAAATCAGTGTCTCATTTTAATTTCAAGACTTTAAAGTTTATATTACTTTCTGATTATTATTAGCTATATCATTACAAATTATACATTAAAAAAACATGTTCAGACGTGAATTGAATCTTGTAGCTCCACATGTTGCATACTCAAACACCTACAAATTCTGTCATGAACTAGCAAGTACTTATTTCTAGAATTTATCTCCACAAAGACTGGATGAGCTAGATTTTTTTACTAATTAGCTGTGTGATTGCAAATTATTTCACCTGTCATCGTGTGTTTTTTTATAAAATGGGAATAAAAAAAGTTACTGTCACAGGTAAATGTGTCACTCTATGCAAAAAATTTACGTGAATAATCAGCCACATGGGTGATCGATTAAATTGTTATTATTATAAGGGTATTATTCTTTACCCTTTTCCTTTTCATTCTTCATATTGAGCTTTTAACTGGCTTATGATTTTTGCCTTTTTATCCTTAAGAGGCAGATGGTAGAACCACTGAGCTAAATCCCTAGCCTGGTTTTCTCTAATGTAGACATCATTTAAATTGTTCTCTTTTTTTAGGAATTGTATTTTTAATTTTAAATTCTTAACTGTAATTATATATTAATCTTCAAAAGCTAGGATATAGTAATATTAGTATCTATTAATTATTCACATCAATTACTCACATATCTTTTAAGAGCAATAGAGACCTGAGAAAACTTTTGAAATTATAAAAAACTTAATTATTAATGATTAATACCTTCAAATTATTAATTCTTTCACCAAAACCTTTGAACAAGACTAGTTTGTTTTTTGTTATCCTTTTGGTGTATGTGTTTGTGTGGTGTTTTGTTTTTTTAATTGAGATCTTTATTGGTACATTACATATACACATCATGATTGCACTCCACAATGGAGATTTGTACCAGTATAAGACACAGCTTAATTCTCATTCTTTTCCCATAGCCCTACTCACCTTACCACCCCGCTAAATACATAAAATTTGTTCCCTTTCTTTTTTGTTATAATCTCATTATTTTCCCCTTCACCTTATTTCACTTTGAATATTTTCTATTTCACAATATACATACAATTCTAAAACTCATTTACATCTTTATTTTCTCATACCAGAGAAAAGATGCTGTTTTATGTTATTTCCCATTTTAAAAAAAGAAATATTTGTTTTTTGAGTTGAGAGTTCTTCATGCATTTAGAATATGAATTCATTATGAATGTCTGCACTTTTAAGTCTCTATTTATAAAGGACTGATTTTGATGAAGTCAAAAGAATTTTCTCCCTATTTTTCAATTGTGTTTTCTTTTGCTTAATTTTTAATGCAAAAATATTTTTAAATTAACATAAAAATTTAATGATTTTAATTACATATGTATTATTAGTCATAATTAGAAATACTTCTTCATGAGGCAACAAAAGCATTCATCCATATATTCTTGTACCACTTGATTCTAATTACTTTTTATTTATTATGAAGTTATTGTATTGAAGTTCTTTTACAAAATGGTGTATATTGTATCATTTCTCTAATGTGGGAAACTGATGGTGCAAATGACCTGAAAAATCTGAGAAAGGTATGGTGAAATAGGACAAAAATGTTCCAAGGGGGAACTATGGAGGAGGGAAGGGAAAGGAAGAATTTGATGGTAAAAAGGAAAGAAACGGAAACAGCTTATGTGTATATGGGAGACTGAATGGAAGGGCAGAGGAAGGGGGAAAATATGACTCAAGATATGGCCCATACAGGTACAAATTCTCAATGAGGAATGTGATCATAATGTATACCTAAAATGTACCGATAAATTCAATTTATTAAAAATCAAAGAAATGCAAAAAGGCTATAGGAATACTGTCTACTTGGAAGTCTCGCATTTTAAAGGGATTATATACATTTCCTTTCTCATGAATAATCTTTTTTTTTTTTTTTTTTTTTTTTAGGTTTTTTTGAGACAAGGTCTCGCTTTTGTGGTTCAGGCTGGCCCTGAGCTCAGCCTCAAACTCACATCACAGCAATCCTCCTGCCTCTGCCTCCCAAGTGCTGGGATTACAGGCGTGAGCCACCACGCCCGGCACTGTGGTATGTGGTACTGGTTGCTGCTGGGGTGAGTCTCCATGCCCAGTATTGTTATGTGGTTACCGGGGATCGAACCCGGGTCCTTGTGCTTGCAAGACAGGCGCCGGAACCACTGAGCTAAATCCCTGGCCCTCTCATGAATAATCTTAATATAGGCAGCAGGAAGATCAAATTATAATCAAATACTAAATCAATATTAAGATAATAGAAAATGCCTCTTTACATAGATCTTCCTTTCAATCTCTCCTGATCACACACGAGTTGCCATTTTTAGAGGCACAATCTTGCTCAAATAATCGCTGGATTTTTCATGTAAAGTTTTCCTAATGATTAGGAGGGAACAGTAGATCATAAATGGAATACAGTAACAATTTTTAAATATATTTGAGTAGCATTGATATTGCAATGTTGAAGTACATTGTTAATCTGCCTTCAAAAATCTGCAATTTAATGCAGAAAATAGAAAAAAAAATTGCGACTTTACTTAGTGTGGTAATAGTTCATATAATAGTTCATATAATAAAGTGTGATTTTTTAATACTGATAGTGCAATTTTTCCAAAAGAAATGGAAATCTTAGTTTTTGTTTCCAAAGATAAAGAATATAATGAGAGAAGGAAGTCTCTTATCTGATGGTTGATCCATGGGGTGCAAAATCAGGTTGATTTTGAAAGTGCTTGTGGAAAACTAACGGAACTCTGTGGTTCAGGTCAGTCATTCATGGCATCATTTCCACAAAGCTGAGGGAGACAAGTTTCAAGAATCATGAAAGTCCCTGTGTTAGGTCAAAAGTTAATGTGTGTCTGCAACTCATGAAAACTTTTAATTTATTTTTATTTTTTAAATTGTTTTGAGACAGGGTCTTGCTTTGTAGTTCAGGCTGGCCCTGAACTCAGCCTCAAACTCATCAATCCTCCTGCTTCTGTCTCCCTAGTGCTGGGATTACATTACCATGCCTGACATTCTGGTATGTGGTACTGACTGCTGCTGGGAGTGAGTCTCCACACCCAGTACGGTATGTGGTTACCAGGGAATTGAACTTGGGCCCTTGCGCTTGCAAGACAGACACTGGGACCACTCACTGAGCTAAATCCCCAGCCCATGAAAACTTAAGTCTAAGCAACCTTCTTGTCTGAAGTTGAGGTGATAGTGTGATACATATTTCTCCATTTCCATGGAGTTAATAGAATAATATCTAAGACCAACATTAGGAAAATCCATACGTGCATGCATGTGTGTGTATGCATGTGTGTGTGTGTGTGTGTGTGTGTGTGTGTGTGTGTGTTTTAACCAACACATACTGAAAGGTTATACTTTCTTAGGAGCGTCGCTAGGTACTTTTGCAATAAAAGAATGCAGAAATCTGTTGTTTGGACTGAGAGTACAGATGATCCTTTCTTTAAAAGTAACTTCTCTGCAATGTTTGTCCCACCACTGTGTTTGAGTCATAAATGAAACAGTTACTCTTGCATAATTTTGTATCTGGTAAAGTGACACTAAACAACAGTGATTCCTGAGTTTGTACTGTAGCCATCAGGACAGACATGAACACAACTGACTACCTAATAAATGCTAAATTAAAAAAATCAAATGATAGCTGGGCACAGTACTCCCAGCTACTAAAGAGACTGAAGCAGGGGGATTTCTTGTACTCTATGAAGTGAAGCCAGCCTGAGCAACATCAAGGAGAAGGATCACTATTCCCCACTTCTTCAAACCAGCTCATTATGTTTTTTGTCTGTATTTGATTTGACGGCACTTTCCTTTCAATTTTCAGGATAAAAACATTTGAATTGTTTTTAACAAAATTTTTCATGCTCATTTAATTAGGAAATTCTGTTAGTATGACTTTCATGGCTTTAATGTGATGCGGCCTCCCCCCATTCATTTGCTGTAAGCCTTGTTCCCTATGAGGTAGCACTAAGAGTTCATGAGCCTTTAAGGGGTGGAGCCTGGTGAAGGTACTTATGGTACTGGAGGAGCTGCATTGGGAAAAACTAATGCCTGAATCTTGAGGTGGGCTCTGTCCACTACAGAGTATTGTAACTAGAGCAAGACTGGCCCCTTTCTGCTTTCTGGCCTCTTGTCTTACTATGTCATCCTTCTTTTTGGTATGTGCACTGGGTTGTGATGAAGCTAGAAAGTGCTTAGTGGAGCTGGCAGATACGGAAGCATACTCTTAGAGCTCCAGAACTATGAAGCAAATGAAACTTTTTTCTTCATATGATACACTGTTTCAGGCATGTTGCTATAGCAATAGAAAGGAGATTAGTATAATTAATTTGATTTTTTCTCCCCCCATCTCCTCTTCTGTGTATTGTTCTTTTTTCCTCTTTCCCCTCCTCTTCTCTCCTTTCTTTCTCTTCCTTCCTTGCCTCCATAGGGGAATAAATCCAGAGACTTTGCACTGAGCTATGTTCTTATCTTCCCCACTTCCCGCTTTTTTCTTCTTTTGATACAGTATCTCACTTAGTTGCTAAATTTCTAAGACTGGGCTTGAATGTGCGGTTGTCCTGCATAATCTCCATGAGTGCTGACACAACAGGCATGTGTCACCACACCTGGCTCCCATGGATATGCTTTTGATCTGATCCATCGGCATCCCTTCCTTGGCTGCTGCAGTAGATCTCAAACTTCTAGAAATCAGAAGGGCAGTTGATTCTCATTGGACTGAATTCAAGGTGTAGAGAGGTGGTTCTTTCTGGAGATTCTGAGAAAGAGTCCTTTTCTCTGCCTCTTCCACTTCTAGGCACCTAGACCCTGCATTAATCTTGAAAGCCAGAAGTTGGATTTGCCTCTAGCCTTTACCTCATCTTCTCTTCTGTTGTCCTATGCCCTTCTCTGAGCAGCCCGTCTCCTAATCATTTTTGGTGGGCCTTTGTGAATTATGTTCTCATGTGCTGTCTATGAATCAGTATGTTCCCAAAGAGAGACGCTCTCTGTGGTTTATCAAACTAAATATCTGTGGCAATTTTTAATAATAAATTAATAAAATTCAGCATAATTCTGAGAGTCTTCACAGTGCCAAGACATGAACACCAAAATAGGATCCTATGGTAAATTGAGCAAGAGGACCTAGAAAGAAGAATAAAGGAAGAAGGGGTAGGAAAGGCATTGTAAGGGGTAGGAAAGGAGAACAGGTCAGGTGGTCCCTATAAGTTGCTATGTACAGTCTTTAGCATTCGTTAGTAAGAGAAACACTCTAAAAACAATATGCACTCATGACTCATATGGCCCCCTCTCTTTCGGAGAGATGTGGCATGTGACAGACATATAAGATCTTCAATAAAAAGAAAGATTTAGTTTATTTTCATCAATTGTTTGTCTGTTTGTGACAGGGTCTCACTATTCCAGGCTGGCATTGACTCAGTGGTGTAGGCTGGCTGGCTTCCAACCTGCGGCACTCCTCCTGCCCCAGCCTCCAGGTGTTAGGATCAGGGGTGTGCACCCCCACGTCAGCCAAGGATTTTTTTTTCTGACAGTAATAATAATCTAAAATGTATTATGTTGGGCCGGGGAGTTAGCTCTGTGGTTCCGGCACCTGTCTCACAAGCGCAAGGGCCCGGGTTCGATTCCCCGGTAACCACATAATAATACTGGGTGTGGAGACTCACACCCAGCAGCAACCAGTACCACACACCACAGTGCCGGGCGTGGTGGCTCACGCCTGTAATCCCAGCACTCGGGAGGCAGAGGCAGGAGGATTGTGATGTGAGTTTGAGGCTGAGCTCAGGGCCAGCCTGAACCACAAAGCGAGACCCTGCCTCAAAAAAAAAAAATGTATTATGTTGATTTTTATAACATAGGTCCTGTCAAAATTTTAAATACTAATTTAAATACAGTTTAGGAATTTAAAAATGTGCAGGTGAGAGACTGCTGATGGTGAATCTGTTCCATTCCATAGTAGAAATAAAAATGGGAACATTTTACCCAAGGTCATGCCACATGAGTCTAGTGTCCACTCTCCCCACAAAAGGAGCAAGGGAAGGAGACAGTCTGCGAGGGTCAGAGCCCCAAACTGACTGTAAATACGCTAACAGACTGGAGTGTTGAGTAGGAGTACAAATATTCTGCATTTTCACACATTTTAAAGATTTTTCTAACTATCCAAGTAAACAAACAAGCCAAGAATAAAACAAACTTAAAAAAAAAAAAACACTTGAACCATTCCAAGGGTGGTGTTGACATCTTTTGTCTTTTTCTGAAGTGTAACCAGACCTTTCTCCGTGCTGGGCCAGTGCCAGAGCCAAGGAACCAAATATTCTATAGCAGGTTTTTGCTTTGCTTTGAGAAAGCCGGGCCATCATTTTCAGATTATAGCTCTGACACATGAAGGCTTGAACAAATCTGAATACATCCTTATGGTTGAGTAGTCAGAAGTCTTTTTGGAAGCACTAAATCTCTGCTTTCCTCAGTACTTGCAAGAGGGACCCTCCTTGTGTTACCCTGGTAGGGTAGTTACTCAATGTCCAATGCCAGCTCTTTCTAAAGCACACCAGGGCAAAGATGTGACATTGTAGCATTTTTCTAGAAGGATCTCAGAAGCTTCAAGCTCAGTTCCTTCATTTATAATTCGAGAAATGATGGCTTAAGTCTTATGATTTCCTTTTCAAAGGAAAGGTTGATAAGATTCCCTTTCTCTCTGTTGTCTCTCAGACCTGGCAAGTGCCTACTGGTTTAATGTCTTGGATATAACTGATTTGAAGTTGGTAGGGCCCTCGTGTCTAGACTGAGGGCAGAAAGCTGGGAGGGGCACAATGAAGCTGTCTCCATGTGATTAGTCTCCTATCAGGACAGTGCGGCTAACTTGTTTTGTTCCCTATTTTCCATATTAAATGTGAAAGTAATATGCCTTAATTTCTCTATTGAGAATGAACTGAGACTGAATTCAGGTTGCTTAAGCACATTTGTTTATTTGCATGTTCCTATTCTCTCTTGTTCCGGAAATGTTATTTGTTGGTTAGTCATAAACACACAAGGGATTGCTTTGCGGCTGGATGGAGGATGTGGTAAAGCAACTTCAAACCAAACCAACCAAACCAACCAAACCAGAGTTATGTTGAGTCTCCTTGTATTTGTTTATGCAGAGTTCTCCAAGTGGTTGGGGGCAGACTGTGAACAGGGCCTTTCTCTGGATCTGCGGTCTTTTCTTCCCTTTTCTGTAAGTTTTAGTATTGATTTCCTGCCTTTTTCTGTGTTCCTATTTCATACTTTATTTCCTTTCTTTCTTCTCCTCCCTCTCACCACGCCTTCATTCCACCACAGGAGACTATCCATTCTTTGAGCTTTTTTAACCTGAATTTCTTGTGCTTGTTAGTTTTACCTTTTTTTCCAAGAAGACATTTGTCAGTATCTGTCCAGTGCCTATACCCTGGAAAGCCATCTTCTCATCTATGGAGCATAAGGTACTCCTAGTTAATCCTCACAGCAGTGATTAGCAGGAGTAGTCTTCATTCTGCTGCCATCTGAGTTATGAATATTGAAGCTGACAGGAGATTGTTGGCTCTGTCTGGGCTGGCCAGCAGTCTGGGTTGCATTTATACAGTGTTCATGTCTTAGTTTTCCATCCTCCCCCAGAAGATTGGTAGGGAGGCCCACAGACTGGAACTCAGAGCCAGGGGAAGCGAGTGAAGAGTGTATGTTATTTGAGCAGTGACACAGGACACCTATCAGCAAGACTAGCACTTATTGAGGAGAATGGCTGCACTGAGAGTGTCCCAGGTGGACAGAACCGGAGCTACCCACTGCCTGAGGACCAGAATGTTTCTCTTCTGTTTTCCTAGAGTGTGGAGGAGAGGAGAAGGATTACATCTGATGGAGCTTTTCCAATCATTGAGATGACTCTACCCTGACAAGAGTTTTTGCACTTAAAAGATCTTAGCTAAGAAAATTCTTGGCAGGCAAAGTCTTTAGGGAGCCAAAAACATGATGCAAATGTATGGAACAGAGGCCCAATTGGGTCCCACAGGGACTGAGCATGTCTACGTGAGGTTCACTCCCGTAGCACTGCCTGCCCGAACCTGGACATTGGCAACCATGTGTGCAGGGTACCTATAAGCGGCTCGGTGAGCCTTTCTCAGGAAATGGTGTGAACTCAAGCTCAGGGAGTTTCACCAGTTTCTATTACAGAGCTTTCTTTGCTGCTCAGATTCCCTTCTCCCAGCTTTAGCTCTTGTCTAGCTAACTGCCTATTCTATCATTCCTCCCTCAAGGAGCCAAGGACACTGAAATCTTTCAAAATTGGAAGAAGAGGAATTCTTTGAGAATTCTGTTCTGGTGAACATAGGTGATGGTACCTTTATAGTCCCATGCCTTTCAGCTAGCATAGGCTGTGGGGGGTGGGGTGGGATGGAAGAAGTTACTGGAGTGGTCAAGTCAGTTAAGTAGGTGGAGGCCCTCCTTGGTTGGTCAGCGAAGTCTTTGGCGGTAGGTGGTGAAATCCCTGGGAAAGTGCTACCAAGAGTGTAATAGCCTCTAGGCAAGAAAAGATAAGTCCTGGAAATGAACTAAGGAAGCATAATTTGAACAAGAGTAATAGGATTGGGTTGAAGAAGGTTATGGGATGGCTGTGAGGTGACTCTATGGAGGAAACATCAGAAGAAAAAGATCATTCTGCTTTGAAAGCACAGATGTCTCATTGAGCTATATTTAGTTATTCCAGACTGTCAAGCACGTTGCATCCTGGGAAATTAACTTTTATTTTTTATGTCAAACAAAATTCTTGGTGTTTCATGTCAGTTAGTGGGTGAATTTAAGTTTGAATTAATAGAGCAATTGTTCAGCTGCACCCACAACACCATTTCTATGTCATGGACTCAACTGGACAACATTCTGTGAACATTTTGATCTGGATATTTTTAGTAACAAGTCTTAAATCAACTCCAGCCAAACATATCTCATCTCTTTAATGGTTATTATCTGCTTTACAATCTCTTGGGTTAACTTTGTAGTAGGGCTGACATGAGTGACACATCTTAATTTTCACAGTGTACATATATGTCTTCTTTCTTTCTTTGTTTTTCCTCATCTTTCTCCTCTCTCTTTCTGTCTTTCTTTGTCTCTCCATCTTTTTCTCTTTCTGTCTCTATCTCTCTCTTTCTGTCAGTTTCTCTGATGGTATGACTAATTAATAATTTTGTAGATGCATTTTTACTTGTTCCTTTCACTGGAATAATAGATGTTAGCTGTTGCATTCATCCTTTGGGGGAAGAGTCTGGCATATAGATGATAATTTCACAATGCAGAAATCGTAGAGATTAGAAGCTCCACTTCTCATCTTTTGGAATGGGCTTTCTTGTGACAACACTCTGGTTCTTACTTCTTCCTTCTGTGGATGTGCATTATGAAGCTCTCCACGTGGTTGGAGATACTTGTAGTTAGATTGTCTTTTTTGCACCAAAATGTCTTAAAACATTTTCCTCTCTTTTCTTCTTTCTCTCTTTCTCTATATATTATACTTATATTTTAATAGAATAGAAATATTTGCATGCTGGAATTGGAAAAGTAGTGATCCACACATTAACAACCTATTTTCTATCAAGAATGTTAGAAATTTATGAAGAACAAAAATCATATTCAAATTCATCTCTCATTCCTGTTTGTGTACTAATTTTTGCTTCCTTCTGCTAGACCTAAGAAGACTTCAAGGGTTTCCAAAGTAGAAGAATAAACAGATTCATTTTTATATTGTTATCACTAATTTAACATGATATCTATGAAGAACAATATTAATAGTATTCTGTAGAAGGCAGTTATTTTCCATAGCATAATATATTTCAATATATTCTTATGTACTCTTTGTCTTAAAGAAAAATTCTACTTTACTGGAAGATAATTTATTTAAAGAAAAGAATTACTGTTCTCTGACTTACTCAGTTTGAGATTTAAATCCCAAATACTTGAGAAAGATCAAGAATAGAAAACACTTTTGGAAACAATTGTACCAAAAATAATAGTTTCTTATTTATTTATTCTTCATAAATTTGAGTTGTTTGGGGGAAGAAATTAAAGATCTTCTAGGTGGAAAGAAATGTAGGAGAAAGAGTAGAGGTGAGGGGAAAAGAGCAGAGACCGGGGGCTTCATTCTAGACAGGGAGCCTCTAGGAATGGACTTTCAGGGTTGCACACCTGGGTAGAATGAAAAGAAGGAAACTGCTCCAAAAAGGGTTCAAAGCTATTCCTGAGTTTTGAGCCAGCTATGTGAGTAGAGTGAAGAGAGGATGGACATCCATACCATGTGGAAATCAAACTGCAAGGAGCTTCCTAGTTGGTTGCAAAAAGAAAGAAACCTGTTGATGAATGTAACTGAGATATGGATTTATTTTGCAACAAAAAGAAGTGTTATGTTCCTGATAGCAGATCCATAATATGAGTACTTTAAATTTCTTGTTAAAGAATTTGAGTTTGACTCACTGGGCATTGGTCTTTTCAAAATAAATTACTCTATTTAATCAGGCAGAAGTAATTTAGCCTGGTAGGATGCAAAGCTATTATTTTGAATTTTTATTTTTTAAAAATATGCTGAAGATGTAATATTACATCTTCATAAACACAGAGGAGCTTCAGTTTCACTTAGACCCAAAACACCTTCAGTTTCAACTAACATTTTTATCTTGTTCTGTCCTGCTCAAATATGTGATCTATTAAATATGTGATCTTGTTTTTCTGTCTAGTGAGTATAATTTAATCAGAAGGTAGCTCCACAGAGACTTACAGCAATTGCATAAGTAGCGTTCCTTTTAACTACCCTGTGTTTGGATGAAATTTTAGGTTTAATTACTACTTGGCAATAAAAAAAGCAAGTAGAAATAGATGCCATGCTACTTCTAATAAAAGGAAATTGTAGGATTTAAGTAGGGCAATGGGAAAAATGGTAATTAACTAGTGTCATATACTGGTACAGTTTCCCAATATTGAGTGTGATCATGATGTGTATATAAAATGTACCAACAAAAATTTCAAAAAGAAAAAGAAAAAATTAAATAAGAAAGAATTATGAGGTTGATGCTTTAGATTAATTCTCCAGTTTAGTGGATGAATAAATATTGTCCAATAAAATAGTGCAAAATTGTTTCACTTTATTGGCTCCCTTTAGTCCATTTTTATGTAAGACATTTACAGGAATAAAGAGAAAAATAAGCCAAGAGATATAAAGCAACAGATCAATGAAGAAATATATCAGAAATGATGGCAATTGTATCAATAATGCTGAACAAATGCGACAAGAAATATGATCAAACACAAAATGATGGCCCACATGGGTTACATATATGCTACAAGCTCTCTATTTCACATGTATACCATTTTTCAAAGTAGATTGATAACAGACTTCCTGATTTGGTACTCAGTTTGGCCACTTATGAGGGGCTTGACCATACATCCTTTGTCCACTCTGCTACATTAACAATGGGGGTGATATTGGTATCTACTTGATAAAGTTATGAGAATTGTGACTTTGATAGTACATGTCATGTTTTAAAAGCAGTCTCTTTCACATAAAAAGGGTTTATATAAACATTAGCCATCATTATCGCCGTAATTATATGGCTACATAGTTATATGAAATGATAAACAACATTTGTATGTTTAAAAAATGCTATGGGATAAGTATGTGTACGTTTAAAGCTCTAAAATTCAACTTGAATCTGACTGTGGTGTTTAATGCATCACTGATATTTAGAGTTCAAATTCAGTGTTTTCATGCCTTCCCTGTTGCTGCTGCCTGACATTTGCATGGTCTGCTCGCTCAGCTCTCATGGCTCAGCTAAATATCATTCTGGACCCCTGTGCCCATTTTCCATTTCTCCACGTGTTCCTGGTCTTCCTGTCCCTCCTAATGGCAGTAATATCCACTACTACCCAGAAGATGGACATCCACACCATGGGGGGGGGGTGAACAAGCACTGAGCCGGAGTCCTGGGCCCAGTTTGATCCCTGTCACTCAGATCACAGCAATGACAAGAAGTTGGTCACTGAGTAGTCAGTTTACATTAATCTGATTTTAGTAAAATGATTTCAGATAACATTCTAATTTCCTCCAAATTCATCTTGCTCAAAATAAATTTATATGCAATTTTGTATTAACCTAAGCTATACAAAGATCTCCCATTTGCCAAAAGTAACTACTAGATTTTAATTATGCATTTATTACATAGAAGATTAATTCTAATAGTTTGTAATAAAGTTATTGAAATCCTTCATATAAAAATTGAATACTGTTTTTAAAAAAACCTTCAACTATCATTCTACCAGATAAAATAATTTAAAATGCATTTCATTTAGAATCCAACTATTGCACTGACTTTATTTCATTCTCTTTAATATTTGATTAAACTTCCCCTGTTTCAGTTTCCTCAACATAATCTTTGAAGAAATTTTGGTTGGTGTTGGAGTGGAATTATATTTTCCACCCTACTTTGGTCTGAAAGGATATTATTTAATAATTTGAAACTTTCCCTGTCTCTTGATATGATTATACTGTATGTCTAAAGTAAGATCAAATTCTGTTTCAATTTATTTTAAACATAAAAAATTCAGTGTTCTTTACAATTCTTGAAATATTTTTGGTTCTGACATTAAGCAATAGTTTTCACACTCATTTTACAAACCATACACTGCATCTTCAAAAGACAGAGTTTAATGTCTGTATTGTCCTTTCTCTGGGATGGTCCTACTTAGATTTTTTTTTTTTTTAACTTCACCAAGGTGAAAAGTGACATGCGTTAGTAGAAAATTTCCTTTGAACTTTAAATTTTGATCTTTTTGTGTGCTAAGGATGTGTGGTAGGGTCCTCAGTCAAAATGAAGAATAGAGGCAGGAATTTCAGCTCCCAGGAGCCTCATGTCAAAACGAGAAATAACTGATGTGCTGCCCTGAAGCATTGCTAAGCTGTGGTGCTCAGTGTTTGGGTGTATTAAATGCAGTTTAGGATCACTATGCTTTTATAAAATCGGGAGTATGAACTTTACCTTGCAAATATAATTATTCACGATCTAACATACTTTCTCAAAAATCTTAATTAAGCTTATAGTTTGCAAGCTCTTTAGGTTCTTCAGTTTCATTTTATTTATTTATTTATTTTTTTGGTATTAGTATAATTTTTAGAACATGGTGATGTATATGCTACATCTTGATTCTGTTTTTATGTCCTTTTCTTCTTCCCCTTCCCCCTCTCTTGTATCTAACTACTGTATTTGTTATTGTTCCTAGCTTAGTGTATTTCAAAGTCTCATCTGGGGATTTGGCATTTCAGAATTTGACAAGACCATAAAAATAGCAGTGATTGGAAACAATATAACTCATTTGTTAATTCTAATTAAAAATTCTTAGCATGGGAGATTAAAGAGCTTTTAAACAAGAGCAAAAACTTACAAATTCTACAAAAAATAACAACTCTCTTGAAACAACATAATGAGATTGTCATCTACTTCGGCAATGATATTAAAAGTTTTGCAATGATGTCACAGGAGCTTTTGAAATTTAAACATAAGGCATGTCCATGATATGCCTACTACTAAGTAATGTATGTGATTTATAACACGAGAGGTTTGTAGACTTTCAGATATTTCAGTGTCATTCACTAGCAGGGTGCAATATCATGCTTCTTGTCTTGCATTAGAATTTGTTGTGATCAGTTTTATATTGGGAAGCCCATGACCAGAGTGAATATACGAGTGACTCTGGAATTGCTAGGTCAGGTCTATTAAACTTAATATAATGACATCTGAAAAAACTGAAACACAGTTTCAGGAAGAATAAAACTGTGTTAAGATGTTCAGGATAACATTATTTCTCAAGAGCAGATAACTTCATGAGTCAAGAAAACATAAGGTTGATGTAAGCCTAACATTTCATTGCCTTTTGCTAAAAAAAAAAGTAGTACACGAAAGAGTAAATTATTCTAACTGCTTCAAATTTAAGGCCAAGAGAAGGAGGAGACTAATACCACAACTGTGCCAAGGTTGGTGTTGAACCTGCTTGAGCCTCCTTGAATCTCTGTTAAGTGGACTCTTGTTTACTTCACTTGCAAGTGGGAAACAAGATCTTAAAGAGGTCCTGGTGGGGGGCAGGGCTGAAAGCCTGTAATGTGAGATTCCATCTTTACATCAGACTAACCCAGCAGAGCCTAGGAAGTGAACGGAAGCTTCTACTTGAGGAAAAATAACCTAGCCATTGGTTTCCTAATCTTGTTGAATAAATAGCTGATTTCTTCACATCCTTTTTAGTCTGCTGCACAGAAGAAGTTTAGTACTATTCACAGCACAGGCTTAAGAACACCATGGTTATTGGTTCTAATACCAACTTAGCCGTATAGGAATTGTTAAAGGAGAAGGAATCTTACTATTTCTGTCCCTGTTTCCACATCTGCAAAATGAAGACAGTTCCCTCACCTGAAAATTTTTAATGATGGTACCCACTTCAGGGGGACTTAGGAAGGATAAAGTGAGATAGTGCATTAAAAAACATTCAGCAGAATAGCTGGTATTTTGTTCATTATCCAGAGGAAATCTGCCAATAATAAATTTATTTGTGTTTGAGGAAATGAATTTCTGATGCATCTTAGTACACAGCAGATTACTTGAAAAAATTATTATTGAAAAATAAATCAACATTAGAACTCACTTTTTTCTAAAAATACAATTCTCTCTGCCTTTTTATTGTAATACTTGGTGTATATACATGGGCATGTTGGTTGTAATATGAGTCCACTACTAAGAGACTTAATAAACTCTGTTTTTTGATCCAGGAGAAACTTGTTTTTGTTAATTTACAGAAGGTGTGTTGGATTTGACAGCACAAATTGAACATTCTTGCATTGTCTTTATACACCTCCTAGAAAAAGCAAGCTATCATTATTTGCTTTTAACATGCAGTTTGGTATGTTATCCTTGGCTTTAAATATGTCAGTATTTACCTCTTTTAGCATGTTATCAAATGTCAACACAATGTTGAAACTACTATGTTAACAATGCAGCAAGGCTGAATGGTCAACTGTCTGATGTATTTTAAAGCAGTATTTTATAACAAACATGTGACAGCCTTCACTATACACAGACCCATCTATGTCTGCATTCTTGTCCTGTTGTGAGATGCACACTGGCTCACATGCACATGTATGCATACATATGTTCACACAAGGATAGAAAGAGAGAGAAAGAGAAACTTCTTCATTGCATAATATTTTGAGGTTTTAAAAATCTCGGGATAGATATTGGAAGTAAATGGATTTTGAGATTGAATGCATTCAACTTTTTAAAAAATTTAATCTAAAACTTTGAAAATCTTTTAACTATACCTGAAAATTTTCAACCCGAATGTGTTACATTATACCACATTTAAACAATTATAAAACATTCCATCTGAACAGAAAAGATAATATTTATGACCACTTCAGATCTTTCAGTCTTTCTTAATTTCTATGAAATAATCTTTTTTTGGTGACCATTTCATAGTAGAAATATTTATGCCTATGAATAATGTTAAAGGACTTCAGTAACAACACAAGCTTAAAAAGGCCCCTTATTAACCTTTGGGATACCATCCTGACTTATTATCATCATTACACATATCTCGACCCATACTGTCCATTTCAGCACATTTGTTTATTGGGCCTTTATAGTTGTATGTAGAGCAGGCATATGACAGCTGCTAAATGTTTTGAATAATCTTACCAAAGAAGCTGGATTTGTATTTCCACAGTGGTAACTTCTCAATACACAATTGATTGTAAGACCATCCTGGGCAGAATGCCCTCAAACATCTTGTATTTCCTTTAAATGAATGATTACAGATTCTGTTTGACAATTTGACTTTATGCAGAATAAAATTTCAATGTTAATATTTCTCTTCCCAGAAGTAATCTAGTCTAATTATATATCCAGCCTTTCATTTGTGACATTCACCTTCATTGAAGAATCTTAAAAGAGTGCATGATATATTTAATGAGATGCATAAAAGATAGCTAAAAATTGCATCCTCTCCATTTGGCTACAAGTTTAAGAATATTCAATAAAGGCAACTTCTAAACATAAGCTTGATATCATTTATTTCCAGGAACTGATTGGCCAGCTCCTTGCTGACTTCTTGTTCATGGAATTGCTCCTACTTGGAGACTAGGAAACTTTATCAGTTACCACAACTGAATATTATTACAAAGCCTAGCTGTTGGCTCTTATAACCTCTTTTGTATCTTTTACTGTTATTTTGTGTATGCACTGCTGAAGTGAAAACAGTTTTGCCCTTATTCAATAGCACTTACCATACACCTTTGTGATTTGAGGTCTGTCTTGTACTGTCCCACTCATAATTAAGGCAGAGGTTGGTCCTGTTAGTTTTATCTACAAGTTCCTATGTAGTTAAGAATACATAATAAACGTTTGTACAATTAAGAATGAAAGATAAGAGGAAATGAAAAGAAATTGGAATAAGTTTGGGGAGACCACAGTCATTGTAGGTATTGATTGCTTTTAATAATTGTATAGTTCTTTAAAAAGTCATGGTAGGGCTGAGGATTTAGTTCAGTGGTTCTGTTACCTGCCTTGCAAGTGCAAGGGCCCAGGTTAGATCTCCAGTAACCATATTCAGCAGTGCTGGGTGTGGAGACTCACACCCACCAGCAATCAGTACCACATACCACAATGCAGGGCATGGTGGCTCATGCCTGTAATCCCAACACTTGAGAGCCAGAGGCAGGAGGATTGCTGAGTTTGAGGCTGAGTTCAAAACCAGCTTGAACTATAAAGGGAGACCCTGTTAAAAAAAAAAAAAAGTCATGGTAAATTTACAATATATTTAAAATTTTCTGCTGTTTATGATAGCTTTTTTGAAAGTCAGTTTTCAACCTCAAATTTAAATATGTAAGCAATAGTTATTTCCTTTTCAAAATATAAGATACAATAATGTGTGCATGTTTCAAACAGATGAGAGAAGAAAGCAATTACTAAACAACATATATATTCACATATATTTATGTGATTTATATTTAGTTCATATAAATACACTTTTCACATGTCCTTTTTTGTTCTCTGACTCAGGTACCATTAACATTTTTATCTTTCAGTGTTTACAGATGATGTGGTATTTGGAAAAAATGTGTTGTTTAATCTATAACTATGTTCATATGGTGGTTTTGAATCTTGCATCACAAAGGTAATAATAATAGAATAACATATATATGTTTTTGCAATGTTTATAGCATGTTTATCCATAAAGATAAAATAAAATATATTTTAAAACTCTAAGGTAAATTAGAGTAATGATATGGACTTTACTAGTTTTATTAAGAATGAGTAATGTGTCTTCTAACTTACATAGGAGAAATAACAAATATTTATTAGATAATATTGGAAAAAGAAATATTTTTAAACTCATAATTTTCATTACTTAGCTTGTATTCAAGAATTTTTAAAAAAATGACTAGAATAGGAGAAATGCAGTGAATGTAATAAAAACACTATGAAGCTGCAGTTTTAGCTTAGTGGTTTACAGATGAAATCACAAGTACAAGGGCACGAGTTCAATCCCCAGCACCAAAAAAAAAAAATAAATAAATAAATAAAGCCTGTGGAGCCTGGGATGCTGCTCAGCAACACAGCGTCTGCCTGGAAAATGTGAGGCCCCGAGTTCGATTCCTGATATGGAAAAAAAAAAAGACTATAGCCGAGGAACTCTGATCCTCTCAACTTGTAGATCTTACTAGAGATCCAAACGAAACATCTTTGCTAGTTTTAAAAGTTCATATATTTTAAATTCATAAAATTAATATACTATAAGATCAACCATTTTTCCTAATTTTTATATACTTGAATATTCAAAGTATTTTTAATTTCACATGACATCAAGCTTTGAAAAATAATCTTATTGACAATCAGCAATATTCAATTGCTGTCACACAGAGGAAGGTGAAAATGGGAGCTAGAGTTGAATAGGTATAAAATTTGGGTTTGGACAGATGTAAAGCTTCTAAACATGGATAGTGGATAAGGCCGCAGACCTGTGTGAGTGTATTTAACACCACCACAGTGTGGAATTACAAAAAAATACTTATTTTTCTTACCATAAGAAGAAAATGAATTATGGATCACAGACAGGTGGCTACTGTGGAGAACTATATGTGCATCTTTTTCCCTTTATTCCTTTGGCAGAACCTATTGATTCAGGGAGAGTGTTTTTGAATAGTTAAGAAAATCAAATAAGTTATGTTTGTTGTATAAAAACATCTTTAATAGTGGTTTACTGTTCTGCTGCAGTTTCTAGAAGGAAAAGAAACCACAGTTATCTTCCATACATCTTGACCACTGAATTTTTTTAAATTCCATATCTTTTTCTTTAATTTCCCTTTCTTTCTTTATATGTGTCATGAAAATAAAAAGCTGTGAACTGAATCAGATGTTTGAAGAGTGCTGAAGACATCATAGTGGAATAGAGGAGGAAGAATTAGCAGCAAGATCAAGCACTGGACAAGGATCTCACTGACTTGGGTTCCAAGACTTCCTTGGATCTCCACGTGTCCCTGAGCATTAGATTCTGGCATAGTGTGAGGATAATGGGGATTTCCGTGTTCTGATATTCTATGGGTTAATGCAGGTGAATGTGTTTTACAGATTATAAAGTGATGAAGGAATTTAGGGTGGCATTATCATGCCCATTGGTACTGTTATCAATAATTTGCTTTACTTGTGGTTTCTGTGGTATAAAACGAATAAAGAAAATAAATGTGAAGAGATGTTTCTGTTTTATGCCAAATTATGGCAGCCTGGGGATGAACTGAAGTAGGGAGACTGCTATGATTCTTAAAAATTTATCTTATGGTTTCTCTCAGTCTACGCCCTGAGCAAGTGGTTCTGTCAAAAATCACTGAGTGATAGATATTCAAAGAGAAAGGTTTTGAGTTATTGGAATCATAATTACCTTTGGATTAAATTCATTTGAAAAAAGAGAAGGAACAAACAGTCATTGAAGAGTCTGTACATTCATTTATGAAGAATAAAGTGGAATGTTATGTAGCTGTCTGTGCCACATATTTGCATTTATAATAACTCAGAGAGTGTGTACAACATGTTGCTGATGTGTTTATGTAAAATGTATGGGAAATATTTGCTACCATGCAAGCAACATGCTGTGAAGATTGATGATTCAAATGATTTTTTCCTTAAAGGGAGAGGCAGAGTTACTCTGTGTGCGTGTGTGTGTGTGTGTTTGTGTGTGTGTGTGTGTGTGTGTGTGTGTGTGTGTGTGTGTGTGTGTGTGTGTTGGCTTATTTGGAAATGGAAACAGGCAAAGATTCTTCCTTCCTTTATATTCTAGGAAAGGTTTACATTGCTTGCAAGAATTACTGCTTATTTTCTCATCCCACCTTTTATGAGGTATAGAGACTCTGATTGTGTCCTGTCATTCAATAGCTTAAAGTACATATGCTAATTTATTGCCAGACTGCTGCACTGTGATTTGCATTCCAAATCAGACTGCAGATTCCCGTTATAAATTGCTTCCCTGTTTTCCCTTATCTAGAGTTCCATCCTTTCTTTTATCACTGCTCATTCCCCAATATTGACCCTTTAAAATTTTTCTTTCAAGATATTCCCATTTGGAATCAGCAGCTTCCATTTTCTCAAATCACAACAATAAATTACAAAGACATCAATAGAATCTTTTCTCCATGGTTTTCTCCTTTCATGTAAGAGTCTCATGGCACTAAGTAAAACACTTAAACCATGTAGCTGTAGCTCTCAGGCTTAAAGGTTTATACTTATTCCTTTGAAAACTCATGCTCCTATTTCTTTTTAAATCAGAAAGATGTGAGCTCCCAGGTCCTGGTCCTCTCTTAATAACCTTTTACAGATGAACTCTGAAATAGTACAATTGCTTCCCTTCTTGGCACCTTTAAATCAAATTAACTAGATACTTAGGAGAGAAAAGCAAAACACACTTTTGCAACGTCTCTGACTGGGTGAGAAGCAAGTGCTGCAGCATAAAGACCTGACGGGAGCCTGGGCTTTCCCACTCTGGCAGCAAAGGGGGGAATTGAGAGTTGGTGGTCTGCTTCACGTTAGGAGGACACCCCTCCATCTGTGCACAGCTCAGCCTGTTTCCAATTTAAAGCCCAGATTTCAATACAAACCTCAATTTCTTTTCCCCATTTTAAATGCAAAGCAAGCCTTAGGAATCCTAGTGTCTCTGCTCCTGGAATTCAGACCATATTTCCCCCCAAAATTTTCAGGCTGCTTGTTTGAATACCTGCTTACTGTGGTATACAATGGGCAGCTTTGAGAAGAAAAATTGATAATCTTCACGGAAGAGTAATTTGAATGAAATTACACTTGACAGCCAGTCTCCAAGCAAACAAGAGGAGCTGAGGAGCCCAGCTAAGCTCTGAGGACTTGCCCAAGCCACTGCTGTTGGAACTTCCCAGGGAAAAAAAAAGCACGAGTTTTTTTTCAACATCTAATTGAGCTTTTGATTAATTCCGTGCACCAGATCCTACTGAAGAAAGGTAGCCATGGAAGAGAATATGGAAGAGGGACAGACACAAAAAGGTACTGTGCTTAAAGGGTTTATTTGTAACTAATTGTGTTTTTAGTTTCCTTGTTTGCTTAAGACACTTGCCAGTGAGGCTCAGGAACGTTTCTCTTTTAGAAGGCATTTTGCCCCTCTCTTTTCGTCTCTTCTTCACTTGCAGTAATGTCTGGCAGAAATGTTGTCATTATTTGCAAATCTTTTCCGATGTACCTATCTAAATGCAGAATGGAGTCTTATGATGAAAGCATTGCGGCATTGCTGTGGACTATTCTTTAGACTAGGCTTTGTTAACCTTCATTTATTTCATGGTTGCTGAGCTCGGTCCGGGGATTGTCGATATGAGCACAACATTTGAAGCGAATCGCAGTTAAAAATCTGATGATGTAACCATTATCAATACCTTTGCATGGCCATCAACTAGAACAAAGACCAAGACCATTTATTATATTTTGGTTGTGTGCATTTAAAAAACAATCTTATTTTTTCTTTGTTTGAATGTAGTTTAATTTCAATAGAGGTGGAGCAAAAAGTTCATAGATTTTTCACGGTTTATAGTATTGTTAAGGTTTTCTTGCTATGTGATTGAACCTGTGCAACTTCTGGGTAATAAATACAAAGGGAATTTTCTGATACAGTTGGAGATTGTCTAGGAAAATCTGGCTGTGTGAGTTAGGGTGAATTTGCCAGTTTTGGAGCTTAAAATTGACCAAAAATTGCAATTTCAAAAGATTCATATAGGTCTGTATTTTTTTTCTTTAATGTGTCAAGTGTTAGTTTCAGAGGGACCCAGCTCTCCCAGCCATGCAGCATCTCCTCTCATGTCTGCTCGGGCTTATGTAATGTGAGAGAAAACGCTCATGTCTTCTTAGGCTTCACACAGTAGCCCAGGTGATATTGCGAAAGGTAATATTTCAGGGTAGTATTGAAAGAAAGGATTAGCTCTTCAAGTAGATTTTAAATGTAAATTAATGCATTGATTTTTAAGAGACTGATAAAAATAGGTGCTACAGAGAATAGTATTTTTAAAAATATTTTAAAATATTGATATACGCTGGTCTCTTGTCTGAACGTGTGTGCATACACAATTTGAAATATATATGACACATACATATTGATAAATATGTATACATATACACACTGACATTGATAGCAAAAGGTTTTATATAACCAGTAGTGAAAGATGATGGACAAGCTAATCTCCAAATTTAAACAATGCTAATGATACTGTAATTAAAACCCAGATATAATAGATATAACTTCATCTATTTTTAAGTTAAAACATCTCAATGCTATTATATACACAAATATCTTAAGTGTCTATTAATGATTTTGCATGGCAGATTTTGTTGATAATTTGTGTCCTTATAAAATCTTGTAATGGACTACTTTATGTTATGAATAAATTATCTTATTTTAACATCTTTTCGGGTACATGGTGGTACTGCTTCTTGGCTCTTCAGATTGTCTACGGAAAGACAAGCTGATTGTTTTATATAGAGAAATGACATCCATTACACCAAATAAAAACTTCAGGTAAAACATGGATGGTGGTAACAGGTTGACTGTATCTGAATAAAGCTGATAACATGCAGAACCAAGAAACTATGCATGTTGCTTTGGTTGTTTTCCTTTAAGGTAACATTGAAAATCTTTTTCTTGGTTCAGTAAGGATGCTAGAGGGAAGATTTGGTCAGAGGGTCATCAGCAGGGAAATGCACACGGCTGAGGTAGGAGCAGTGATGGAGAAATCTAAATCAGAGAAACTGAATTATTAGCTCGAAGTACAAAGTGATAATGTAAACTATGTATGATTGATATTTTTCCCTTAATTGAAAGAAGAAAGGTTCAAGGACTTTTATTTCTTACCTATTTTGCTCATCTTTGCCCATGACACCTGTTCTAGATAAGCTGTTGTTAGAAAGTTACACTTGAATATAAAAGATCTTTCTGAGAATGGGAAAGGGAAGTGATATGAAATTTAATAAGATGTGAGTTGGAGGAGCTCCGTGAAAATAGATGACACTGGAAATTTTTCAAGAGTCTAAGTGGGCAGATTTAATGATCCATCTGCACTGAAGGAAAGCAGCACTTCATATTATTTCATAGTCTTTTTTTCTTTGCTTTTATAAGAATTCAGATCCCAGAGAGTTCTCCTCCATTTGAAAGATGCTTTTGTTTCTTGTTTTAATTTAATACCTTTTTATAATATATAATTGTACTAATTCTTGAGACATTTAATTAGGGAAAATGTGATAATTTTAGATAGATAAATGATATTCATTATAATAAATAAAAGCTTCACTTTAGCTGTGGATTGTGGTAACAGGTTTTATATGTCTGAACAAACCTTAGTTAATGCAGAAAACAAGAAAATGATGTAATTAGTTATGATGCTTTTTCTTTTTTTCAAGTGACGCTGAAAATCTTTCACCTCTCCGGATAAGGCATAAGCTACTCTTTCCTGTTAAAAATCTGAACTGAATATCAGTGTTTTCCTATGTCATCTTCCAGATTTAACTGGAATATACAAAGGAAGCCAGTAGTTTCTGTAGCCATATTTGATACAGATGAATATAAATATATATATATATATATATAATATAATATATATTTTATATATATATTCATCTGTATCAAATATATTTTAATATTGGTACAGCTCTTTATATATTTATAGATATGTGAATGTCTATGTTTATATTAATAATTGTGATATATATGTTTGAATATATATCTTATGAACTAAAAACAAGACAATTAAGATAATTTCTAACTTTGCCTCCATGATGTGTTCAGCCCAGGAGAGTGGATACTTTAACAGTATGTGTAACTTCACTAGCCATTCTGTTTTATAAATCATGTTTGGATATGAGTCTATTTGTTACACTGTTCTTCTCAGTCACCTCAGCAAAGGTGAGTATCTCATTGTGTTTAAGGGATTCTAGTGTTTTAAGAAATGGTTTTTGTGAACAGTGCTCTGTAAATGGAAGACAGTTTCTTCAGCTTGTTTTCCACTGAAACAACAATGATCTAGTTTTTGGTTTTTTTTAAGAAATAACAGCAGACTCTTGGATATGTCTATACTGCATCCATCATCATTCTCATTAGATGTCAAAATGCAAAATTATGGCATAGAGGGCTCCAATGACTGTAGAAGGGTTAAGCACAGGTCAAGACAAACTTTCTGTGAAAAATTAAAAAGTGATATTTTCTTATTGCAGTTTTACTTTCCATTGTTTGAACTCGCATGGCCAACTGAGGTCCAAAAATATTAAACAGAAAATTCCCGAAAGAAACAATTCATAAATTTTAAATTTCATTCAGTTCTAAGCAGCCCGATCAGATGTTATACCATTCTGCTCCATTCTGGTTAGAACACAATCTTCCTCTGTTCAGGGTATCCACACTGTATACCCTACCCGCCCAATTGTCACTCAGTACACATCCTGACAAGCAGATTGGCAACTATCAACCTTTAACTGTCACCTGTATCACCATGTATATGTTTAAGTCACCCTGATTTATTTAATAATATCTGCAAACCCGAGTAATAATACTGACAATTCAGACAGGCCCAAGAGAATCTGTAAAAGGCTTCCTTAAGTGAAGAAGTGAAAGTTCTTTATTTCATAAGGAAAAGAACAATATCTCCTATTGAAATTACTATAATCTATGGTAAAATGTATCTTCTGTGTATTAAAATTATGACAAAAGAAAATAAATAAATTCATGCTAAGGTTTTCTGTCATACCTCAAGCTACAAATGTTCTGGCTACAGTATGTGAAATGTACTCAGTCCTGCCATTCAGTTCCCATTACACTGGCACAATATCATCTCACAATATCAAGACAAGAGGAGTGAATGTAGTACAAAAAGACAGTTTGAGAGAGAAAAATAAAAGAGAGAGCCCACAATCATATAACTTGTATAACAGTATATTGCTTGAATTGTTTTATTTTATTATTAATTTATATTGTTAATCTATTACTCAGTCTAATTTATAATATATCACAGATTCAGATGTATAGGGAAAATATAGACATATGAAGTTCACTATTATCCGTGGTTTCAAGTATCCAATGAGGGTCTGGGACATACTTTCTTGGTGTAAGAAGAGATGGTGTATACAGTTGTGACCTATACATATTCAACTGTGTTTGACAAAATTTGACAAACCTTGTGGGAAAAGATACAAATGATTTAAAATTTTACTATGACTTGTGAATTGATAAATATGCAGACAAATGAGTGACTATTATTTTGTAGATGATTTCAATGAAGTCGTTACTAAATTAGAAGGAATTTAAGATGAATTCTGGTGAATATATAAGTAGATTGGCCCAGGGATTTAACTCAGGGGTGTTGCACCTGTCTTACAATTGCAAGGTCGTGAGTTCAATCCTCAAAAATAAAAATAGAATGAGCAGATGCAGTGCTGAGCACAAAATATAACATCTATGGTATTAATGACTGTGATTTTCTGGTGTAATAATCCAGCAGCAGCTGTCAACTTCTCAAATTCATCCAGAGTCAACCGCGGACTTCCTCTCCAGCCTGGAGTCCAGTGTACCACATCGTCAATCACGTCATTTCTTGGTGACCTTTGTGGAATGGGCACTGGCAGACTCAGTGGGACCAGAGTCTGGTTTTACAATTTCAAACCCTATCTGATGAAGATTCTTTAATTCTCACCACTCAGCTTTAACCTAACAACACTAACATTTGTGCCAAGTCACCATTATCTTTAACTCTTTAAAACCAACAAAAGTGGGCTGGGAAGTTAGCTCAGTGGTTCCAGCTCCTGTCTTGCAAATGTGAGGACCCGGGTTTGATCCCCGGTAACCACATACAATACTGGGCGTGGAGACTCACACCCAGTAGCAACCAGTACCACGTACCACAGTGCCGGGCATGGTGGCTCACGCCTGTAATCCCAGCATTCGGGAGGCAGAGGCAGGAGGATTGCTGTGATGTGAGTTTGAGGCTGAGCTCAGGGCCAGCCTGAACCACAAAGTGAGACCCTGTTTCAAAAAACCTAAAACAAACACACACACACACACACACCAACAAAAGCTTTGCTGTGGTCTCTTTGAGTGAAAGGAAATGCCTTGGGATGTTTACAAATAGTGACTTTATAAGAACTGACAAAACTTTATTTTTTGAATATTAAAATTAGCATTATTAAGTACAACATGTAATAGTAACATTTTGTAATGTATTTTAATGGAATATTAAAATATAAGAGGATAGCAGCTGACAGGCAACAGATTTGATATGTCTGATAGATGAAAAAAACAATGTACAGGTATCTTTTACTTTTATTTACCCTCCATTTCAATGTCTGCCTCATAATTAAGAGTGATATATAGTTATATTTGATACATGAACTCACAGTTATGTGTACATGTATATACACATATATGTGCATATGTAGAAATGAGTCTGTTTAAAATGATATGCACTGTATTACAAACTAAATAAAGTCTTCTTAAAATAGTTTTAGTAGGCTTATTTTTGCCCAGAAAATAACTTCAGAATGTGAGTCTTCCTTATGCAGACTTTCCCCCTGAAGAACATACACTCCCTATATGAAAAGCAAGGCAATTTGGACATGTTCTACCACAGGGTCTTCGTCAACCTCACTTACTCAGTGATTTCAATAACAAACTCTGGCCTAAGGACTTAACATAAATGAATCCATTGACTCATCACAATGACCTTAAGTGACACTAATAATGAGGCAGCTAAAATCAAATAGGTTAATTAGGTAACCCAAAGTCACACAGTAGAGTAGTTAGTAATAGAGCTTGATTCAATACAATCAGACTGAAGCTGAGGTTTGAACTTCTCTTTAGTTTTTCTTTTTTTGATGCCAGAGATTAATTGCAGAACCTTGCACTTGCAGGGAAGGTGCCAGAAACACTGAGCTAAATCCTTGGCCAGGAGATCTGAACTTTTAACCACATTCCTCCCTGTACTGCATACCCATAACTGCCTGCCTGCCACACCCCCTTTCACATGAATCTGCTTCACTGATACATTTCCACCACACATTCACCCATGTTCTGTAATTTATGATGATTATTTACGACGTTATGAATTTCTGACCAGATATGAACAGCCTTTCTTAAACTCTGTCAATCCCTGTGTACATCATTGATCAGGTACCTATAAATCATAATTTACTCCAAGAAGATGTGCTTGTTCAATTTAATTTCTGTCTTGAAAACCAAAGACAATTTTTGTATGTGTCTTTATTCTTCTACTTTAAAATAATTATTTTACAACAATTATAATAATTATCTCACAGCTAATCCAAACAAAATTCCATTCAATGTACTCAAAAGACTTGTAAATAATTTCCTAGATCTGCTTAGAAATGTATTCAACACAGCTTAATATTAAGAAATTTTCTGAGTTTAGCATAATATGTGGAACCTGAACGAAAAGTTTGCCAAATGTGTACATAAATTCCAACTTGACACTTTCCTTTATTACATCCTCGGTAACTCCTCACTCTTTCCTTGCTTATTTTGACAATTTGAATAGTAAATTCAACTTAAAACTACTGCCGAATACTAAGAATTGGTGGTACAATATATTGGCAGCTACTGAAAGGAAATTAAAGACCTAGAATAGATGATAGTGTTTACCTTATTGATAGAATCTTTAATCTTATGTCATTCATATCTGTAGACTAGAGGCAAAGGAGATAACAAAAACATTAAAAAATCTTCGATCAGTCCCTGAAATGTAAAAATTAATTAGCTCTCATTTCTTAGATGTTGAATACTTACACACTTGTGTAAAGGGAACTGGTTTGGTGTATCTAGGGCCCAAACTTATCTCATATATTGTCGCAAGTTATCCTTGTAGCTGTTTCATTAGAGCATGGAACACAAGGTTAGGAAAGCCACGGCAATTCATATTTTATAACCATATATGAAAATAATCTATCCTATGATTTGACAGTTGTGCTTTAAATAGCATTTACTGTGCTTAACCTGGAGTGTCCTTTGAGATCTAAGAAATTATTTTTACTCCTTCCATGTATCAAAGGCATGTGTAAGTTAGGAAACATAGGTGCATTTTATACTACAGATGTTTCTAAAAATTCCGTGTTATTCAAATTAATATGGCTTTGATATAAATATAATGAGTATGAGTTTGCTTATTTTACATCTTTGCTAATTATATTTACATTTATGTCACTACTGATTTTAAAATCTAAAATATTCAATAACATGTCATGTTCAGGCATCTTGTTGGGAAAATTCATCTATCTATCCATCTATCTATCTATCTATATCTATCTATGCAATTACTAGCACCATTGATCAAACTCATGACTACAGTTGCAAAGCAAGCTCTAGTGTCACTGAAGTACATCCTTAGCCCTTCATGTATATTTTTAATGATATTAAAATAAATGTACATGTGTTTAATATAGTTAGTTCAGTAACTCTTCCAAGTGAAACTTAAACATTTAAGGAGACTAAATGAAAAGCACAGATACTGGTAGTCCACCTAGAGTGATAGTTCTTAGAAAGTAATTATTCTTTAATTAATTAAAAGACAGTGACTCAGAAATGATTTGTAAAATAAAGGAGATAATTTCTACAGTGTCAGTTTTGGTCTCCATTCCTCGCCCACACATATACACCCAGCCTCCTTCTAAAATATTTGATGATTATTTTTCTTATACATAGAAGGAAGTCTTCCTGACTTTTTGTCAAAGTCTTTTTGGATCACATCATAATACTGGGTGGAACAGTTGTGAACTAGCTGTCATAAAAATAATTCGTGTTTTCTATGTGCTTTCTCTCCAAGTTCTGACCATTTTCTTGGATACTCAATCTGAGAACACAAAAATTTTTCTTATTTGTTCTGTGAAAATTAAAGCAAAATAAGCCAAACTGGTTTATTTCTCTCAAATTGTGATTAGGAAATTAATTTCACTTTGATCACACATGAAAAACACTTACTTATTGGAGTCTGTTTCTAGAGTTCACTGAGGAATTAATTAGAAAATGAGTAAATCTGACATCAGAGAAAAGGGAAGAGTGTGTCCTCTGAAAGTATTGTGGTCTTAAGTGGTGTATCCCTCTAAGAAATGGAGGTGTAAATATGTTGGAGCACTGTGTTGAGATACCATATTCATTTCCAAAAGAAAAGGAGACATTTTGGAGTTTGGTTCAAATTTGCTTAATTTGAACTTCAATTTCTGTCATATGAACTTTTAATATACCTGCCTCTATGAAAGAGAAAAAAATTGGTGACATCCATCCCTGGAGATGATGCCAGGAACATAAAAGATATTGCTTATATTATTTCTTTTGTAGAGTATGCATGCTTTTCTTAGTTCTCAAGTAAAAATGGAGGAACTGAAAATTCAAACCAAATTCACTTATCATTTTCTTCTGACTGATAGTAGGAAGTGTAGTGTTTGGGCACATATTATATACTTCAAAAACTTGATTTTATTTCCTTCATTGTGTTAGATGAATTTTAAATGAGTTGATCTCTATTAATAAAAATAAAACAGAAGAAAACCCTTCCAACTATAATCTTGTTTTTATTTTGTAGGAAATGTTTTAGTAAATATTTCAAGAAATAATTTAGTAAAAGTTTAAGATAAATGGTAATCTCATTCTAAAAAATTTAGTCTATTCTTATCTTTCATGATATTTGTTTGCATTTATTTTATTTTTGTGTTTAATGGAGTATAGCACTCCTGCAGTTCAGTGTAGTAGTTGCATATTAGAAATATAGTTAAGTGCTTTTAAACCATGATTTATTTTTAAGGACAATAGAAATTGTGTTTTATGTTTAGTAATATAGACCCTACATTATTTAATACACAAGTCAATATTTTGATGTATATCCAAATATTAATCAATAAATATTGATCAGATATTTACTATAAAATATTATTTGAATTTATAAGTACATTATATAATCAGTGGTCATTTAGTTTAAATTTTAACATTGGAAACTAAGGGAAAACTTTATGCAAATATTCAGAGTAAAGAAAAGACTATAATTTAATGGTTGAAATAGACTTCCATTTTAGTTTTGAGAAAGATTATAAAGTCAGCAGAAGAGAGAAGAGGAACAAAATCATTTTCTCCATTTTTCTAATTAGAAAATTCTTTCAACCCTAATGATGCCAGTCAAAATCGGAAGTTTAGATATGAATACTAGAAGTATATTTTCAGTTATAACAAAGAATTTTATTTACTTTTATTAAGATATTTTCTAATATTTTGTAAGAAATTACTTTTTAAAATAAAGGCTTGAATATTTTTTGAGCAATGGCACTCAGGACATCGAACATGTTTTTCCCTTTTAAAACTAATATTAAGCTTTAAAAAGTTCTTTGTTAATTTGTACTTATATATTGCCAAATCTGGATTGATTTAATGATTTTAATAATTCATTGTTATTTGTCAAAATTTAAAAAATTTTTCTTATCTCTTTACCATAAAATGTCTTCAAATATTACTCAGAGAAAAATTGAACTATCTTAATTTTCCTTGTTCATGATCAAAAATAAAAAATTGTTATCAATTTATGAAATCTAGAAATTCTTGAAATCTGAAATCTTCTATGAAATCTGCAATTCTTTCTTAAATTCTCTGTATGAATTTGAAACATGCAGAAAAAAAGGAGTTTTTTTATGGACTGTTAGAACATGTGAGGGCTAATTTCCAGGTTATCACTTTTGCTAACTAAGGCCCAGGCTGTTTTCTCCACCCAATGTATTTTCTCTGTTTCTTCACCAGTGGATTCCATCCACATGTTTTCCAAACTTGTATTTTTGAAAATTAGTTTTCTAATTTAAATTTTTGGCCTGGGTTGGTAGAGTTTTAATTTTTTTTTATTTTTTGGAGGGTGAGAATTAGATATAATAGGCAATGCTGACAATGTCTGTTAATTTTGAGACATAAAAAGAATTCATTAAATGTAGGTTCGTGATCTATGTTCCTTTCATATTTGATGAGGGTAATGATGCTCATGGGGAAAAGGAGAGAAATGAAGAGGAGGAGTGTAGGGTTGAGAAGGTCAGGTCAGACACACAGATGAGGATGAAACACTTTCTTCCCTTTAATGACAGATCTTCCAGAGGAACTAAAACTGCCTTGGAAGTGTGCTGCCCTGGCTCCATTTTATGCAATTAAGCTTCAAATAAAATTTTCTTTTACTCTTTGATCTGAAATATACACAGTAATTTGATAGAAGCTTTCATGAAAATGAATAGATTTTGTATTATTAAATAAACCACATATTTCAGTCTTAGGACTTTAGCAATTAAGAGAAAAACTGTCACATTCAACAGTTATTTATTAAAACTTGGAAAGCATGGTGTTTAAATGTGGGTCGATATACGAGGAATATTTCATTAGGTCATTTGAATATTCAGCGTCCCCCCCCCATAATTTTGATTTATTTACTTTTTAAAGGTATTAATCACTAACTTATGCTTTAGGATTGTATGATACCATTAAGCAGTTACTCAATTATTTGTGAGGCCTGGTTGTAACTCAGGTCAGTCAGTTGAAGGCTCAGGTTCCTTTGCACAGGCTCCAGAGTCTCGGGGTCCATAAAGAAACACTAACTCAGGATTTTTCAATTGACTCCCCCTAGGAAACTATACTGTAAAGCTCCTTCCAGAACTCTGGAAGGGTTAAATCTGTATTTGAGATCATCTGCAAGCACAAGCGACCAACACTGAGATTGTAACTCAAGACTTTTCATAAGTTAAAACGAAAATTCCAGATATAACCCAAGTTGTTCTCATGTCAGGCCAGTTGCAGCTCAAAGGTCCCATTATGGTGAAATGGAGAGAGCGCTATATTGAACCATCAAAAGAACTTATTTCATTTGCCAGTTATATAGGAAGGGAAAAGAGATAATCTTGGAAAAAGAAAACTAGGTACATATATAGTTACTTTTATATAGTTATTTTCCAATTTTAGATAAAATTTTAATTATCAATGAGGTACCAAACATTGATCACTTTCCATCATCTCTACACCACAGCGGGGTAATTGGAGCAATGAAGCCACCTCGTTCATAGTTATATCTGGTAGTATCATCTTTGTATTAACTGTGACTTATTTATATGAATATTGAAACTATCTTTCCCATTGTATGGTAAATTTTAAAATTGCAGATAAATTTATACTAATATTATCATTGAAATATTTGCTTTTTCCAATGATCTTCTATTCTCTTTCAACTTCTACAATGATAGAAAAAAATATCCTGATGATCTCATGGGGCTGAGGTCATTTCAGGCAGATGGATTCTCTAATTATGTGTCCCAGAATGTAGTAAGCAGTTTTTCAAAATATAAAGTGCATTTATTTACTGAATTTACTTTATTAAAAAAAGAATTATATAATTTGTTCCATTCCATCTGGATCAGATTTCTGGTACATCCCCTACTATTTACTTACAATTACAGTTTGCTTCACTTTTACATATTAATATATTTATATTTAATGACCAATTACTTATTTGATTATATCACAGATATATTAAGTTGAACCATATAATATTAGACATTTTTGAATGCAAAATGGTTACTTGGCATTGTCTGCAATATGTCAGTATCTTACATCTATGGAGATTTTTAATTTAGCATAATTTCTATGTAGCAAATTAAAATAATATATGATGCAATATGAGTGAGATTTGCATATCATATATACATGAAGTTTAGTAAACTTGTCAAACAGTAGTCTCCAAATTCTTTCTGAGATCATTAATTCATTACTTTATTTTCCGTGTTATTAAAAATGACAAAATAGAGATTTTATTGTTGGAAGTATTCATGTGTTAGGAAAAAGCAAATATATTTTCATTTGTTAGTTGAAACAAGTTTAGTCCTTTGGAAGAAAGTTACACATAGTTTTAAATTAATATTTATCACTTATTTTTTAAGTTTTAAGGGAGATAGAACCTTCTTCATTGAGCATAAGTGACTATTTGCTTTCTTTGGATCGAATAGTGTTCCTAAAATTATTTTCAATGTATGCTTTGTAACACAACTCAATGGAATCTCATCTCCCAGGGCTGAGTACATTGTTCGATCATGAGAACTTCTCTTTTGGACTCTCTATGATAAATTTCTAAGATTGTTTCTAGTTTTGAGAGACAGCAAATTTCATAACATTTCACTATTGGGTGTGACTCAGGAATTAACTTGTTTATTATTACCTCCAAAGTTTTATTGTTCAAGAAACAGAAGTCTTCATTGATTGGATTTTATGATCTGAGTTCTAAATATATGGTAAAGCAGTATATTGTGTTTCAATGTGGACAATAATAGAAATAACTGAACAGCAATCAGTTTATTTAAATAGATAGATAATTTTAGGTGTGCATGTGTGGAAAATAAGGAAATAGATGGAAAAAAATTTGATATATATGATCTTGCTGTAGGATACATTAAATTACTTTAGGCCAATTTAGACCCGGAGGTTATTCACAATGAAATCCTTGCCTTAATTAGCAATTGGTGAAATTAAAATGACAAGTATATTATTTAAATTAGACTTAACAAACATATGGTCAGCATACATTAAGCAATAAATTTATTTAATACAGATTTTGCTGTATAGTTTGTTATATTTATTAAAAATACTGTATTTAATCATTTCTATGCCCATTTTGTAAAACTGCAAACAAAATTGGTCTTTAATATTTGTGACATTTATCCAGATACCAGATATTACATGGTTATTGGAAACATTTATTTACTTCTTGATCACCTTGAAATCTTCCTGGTTCAAAACAACATTTATGCTCTCTAAATAATGTTAAATGAATCAAAAATATTAAGATTTCTTTAAAATTTATTATAAAAATTTCACCTCTCTTGAGACCATAAAAATTGATGGAAAAGAATAAGCATGAACATATAAAAGAATCATGTCCTTATCAGAAGGGTTCTGTTATGTTTTTTGACTGAGGCGATGTTTTTGAAGTACATTCCATTGTTAGGTTACTAAATAATACAGTGTCTCTATACAATTAGCGGTGTCTGTTACCTCTGTTCTCTCTCTAGATCTAATATGCTTTACTATGCACTATTAAAATACCAGTATTACTTTTTTCTTTGTTTATCTTTTTTCTTCTTGTAACAGTCTCAAATCTTGTTGACTGAATTTCCTAAACTGTTCTTCAGCTGATTCTAAGAATGCTTCATTGAATGCTACCATCCTCAAATGGTGAAGTGAAAGGATTTCTTATTTTTTATTAAGTAAAAGTGAGTTAATTTTCTTTTTAATAGAAGGTCGGTGCCTGTAGAAGTCTAGGAAAGAGAGGTAGCAGGAGCTCCAGAGACCATGGCATGAAGGAAGTATTGTGGAGCACACCTAAGGTACCCAGGGACAGGGAGGGTGGCTGCCAGAATTGTTTGAAGGGCATGACTAATAATATGTGAAATAATGTTCCCAGTTTTCCAAATGAAAAATTAGGAAAATAAAGGATACACTAGTCTACTCTGTTGTAATCACTGTGTACTAGGCCACTGGAATCTTTGAACTCTTTGCTGATAACTAGCCTCTAGCAAGGGTTTTTGAGTTGCCTTCCCTTTTGCTTGCAAGTGAAATATTGCTGAGGACTCGCCAGACAAAAAATGAACACTTCTTTTTGTGCAAAGCAAAAAGTGCATTTTTTAATTTCCTATTGTAAAATTGTTTTCCTGAGGAAATCTTCTGTATTCTAAGGGGGAAAACAGGCCATTATGAGGAAAATTTTTACATTTCAACAGTGTGTTGCATTTGCTCTCAGAAAAGAATTGACTCAAGATCAAGAGATTAATAAAGGACATATTTGATGAGGGTTACAAAATTCAAAACGTGTCTACTTAGGACTTTTAATAAACAGTTATTGCTTCCCTTTCATTTTCTACCAAAAGATAGTTTTAAAGAGGTTTCTTTTATTTTTTGTAAATATGACAGGAAGTTGACAAAAACGTCTCATATTTTGCCTTGCTAAAGCAAACATGTGCCCCTGAAGTTGTCTCCATTCTATAATTTAGCTTTTCCGTCTTGCTCTCTCAATGAGTCAGTACTGCAAATAACATGTTTATTCACCTTGTGCAGCTAGTTTGCAAATGCTAAAAACAAAGCATTGTTTGCCAGACGTAAGTGAATTAAATAATGTTAGGACACCAGATTTCTTAATCTAAATTTAAACATTACTTCATTAAAAATGATTCAATGAAGTATCAGGGATTTTGCTCAGTGGCACCACTGCCTACCTTGCAAGTGCAAGGTGATGAGTTCAATCACTTGTGGCCCCCACCCCCCAAAATTGTGAGATGATATGTTCAAGAATTTTCCTGAGAGGTAAAGTAATAGTTTTGCCTTAAATTATTAGAAATGCATAATTTGTAAGTTAACATTAGCTACCGAGTGGAATGGATCTAATATATTTCTGACTTTGAGACTGTGTACTTCACAAGTGTGACAGCACTGTGGTCTAATGAAGCAGTTTGCAGAGTTCAGTCTGCACTAGCATCGTATATCATGAGGAGTGGTGCAATCCAGATTGCTGCCCCTTTCCCACTCATCTTAACTATCCTGCTTAGTAAGTAGGAGACACCACCCATGGGTCTGAGCCTCTGACTCTTTCTCAGGTGATGCTGTAGTTGCTGATCTTGGGGCTGCACTTAGAGATTCTAATAAATTCTTATAGCTCAACACTCCAGGCACATTTCTTTACTATCATTTATAATGGTTATATCAAGATAAAGATATTACAGATTTGAAATCCTAAAATTTGAGACTACTTAGAAATTGAAGTCAGAACTTCAAATATGTTTTGGACAATAGCTGAAAAATCCATTTTGGAAAAAAAATTAAAGGATTTTGAAAAAACTTGTAATCTTGTTCACAAATTTTATTTCTTCAAAGTTAAAATATTTTATTTTTTAAAAAATGAAATATGAAATGATATATATACTTCAACCTGGATGTAAGTAGACAATTCGAATCATGGACTGATGAAAAATTGCTTGAGATAGAAAATAGTTTTGAAAACTCTAATGCATGTAGCAATGAAACAATTTCCACATAGTCAGTATACATAGATGGGAACTGCATGACTTAGGGGTATGACAGAAGCATTGATATCACATCACATATGTGAATGTCCTGAAGTATTGGTGATTTTAATACCACTGTACATCCTACAAGCTGATTAATGATCATTAATAATAAAATTTTATGTGTAGAGTTCACATAACATTCAGTGAAGATCACCTCTACAGGCAAGTGATTATCAAGAATTCTGAGAGTTTAATATTATAGAGTACATCTTATTCACAAATAAAAATGATAATAAAGTTATAAGTATGATTATAATGCAATTATTTATTATAATTAAAAATTTTATTTTTTATCAAAATATTTGAAAACCTCATATTTTTATAGTAAACATAATTACATGGAATACCTCTCAGAATAAATATGTTATGGTTATATATTTGGTTTTAAACATATATATATATTTATATATATATATACACACATACATACATACATGCATATATATACATACGTACATGCATATACATACACATACTTTCTAAGAAGAATAAAAAAAGTATCATTTAATGATATGGGACATGATATGTTATTGACATTCTTTGAAAGCAAACTCTTAGTTATTCAAGAGAATTTAAAACTCACTATGAAAAAATGGTGAGGGGCAGTGATTGAAACACAACATAGTACAAGAGTTTGTAAATGTTGTTTAATGTTTTGAATCAGAACAACTCTCAAGGTATGTTGAGTATCCTGTGGGGAAGGAAATACCTTTGGGGCTTATTATATAAGCTTATTAGTTCCAAGACAAACAAGCAAACAGCTTGCATCAATGAAAGAGCTTAGATATATCTTCTTCAATTCTGCTCCTAGGAATTATAACTCAATACTTCTTCCGGAATTCCCACATGTTAATGTCACTTCTAACTATGGTCCACATGTGGTAAAACAACATAAACATACGATTAAAGCAATCGAATGGAGTGGCTTTTTAACTTTCATTTAGAGGGAAGGGCTATGTGATAATAGGCAACCAACTATTTCAACTCTATAGAGTAAGTATTTTTTAATCCATAACCAAAAACTCTAGACTGCCAACGATAAAAAAAAGCAGAAATGACTGCAATTATTCAAGCATGGATTTGAGTTCTAACTCTGATAATACTTGCCATCTTGTAGAGGAGGTAATTTCTCACCTGGAAATGTAAATTCCTCATTCATGAAACACTAAAAATAAAATAATTTTAGATTGTTATATTTTTAAATGAGATATATATCACAAATATAACTTATTGATAAATGAAACAGTTATATAGCTACAGAACGACTGCATACTAGACACTTTTCTAAGATTCAAATGGGCAAAATGCTAAACTTTTTTTTTTTTTTAGTTTAATTTTTTTGAGACAGTGTTTCACTTTGTGCTTCAGGATGTCCTGAACTCACCCTCGAACTCAGCAGTCCTCTTGCTTCTGCCTCCTGAATGCTGGGATTGCATGTGTGAGCCACCACTCCTGGTACTATGGTATATGGTACTGATTGCTGGTGGGTGTGAGTCACCACACCCTGCATCCTTGTATGTGATTACCTGGGATTGAACTTGGGACCTTGCACTTGCAAAACAGGTTCCAGAACCACTGAGCTAAGTCCTCAGCCCAATAATAAGCTTTGATATCAAAGTAAAGACAAACTACAACAAAAAGAATGTTCATAAATAAATAAGTAGTTTACAAAAATCAATGATGTTTGAAGAAAGCTGAGTAGTTTGTAAGAAAGTGACAGGGTTGCAGTCGTGCTGTTGGCTGGGGCACAGTTTCATCTGAAGGCTCAGCTGGGTGAGGGAAAGGAATCTGCTTCATAGCTCATGAGCAGACTCCCTGGTGGCAGGTCGGGCCCTCAGCACAGGCAGCTGTCTGCACAGCTGTCCCACGGTGATGCGAAGCTGGCTTCTCCAGCGAAAGATCTAGGATCTGGGATATTGATAGTGAACCTTTTAGAGTCTACATGCCAAACTGCAGCACAGAGTCCACTTCCTGTTTACCTCAAAGTGCCAACACTACAATGGAAACTTAATAGTGAGGTTTTAGTTCAGAAGAAAAAACGCGTATATTAACATATTTTGTCCTATCTCCATGGATATAGGGGCTATTGAGAGAATTCATGCCAAATAGAAACTACGGCACTTTTGTTATATCATCTTGATCATGTTCTATTCTTTGCAAGCAAATTAATCATTATAACTCTTATTCAAATGGAGATCTCTGAAAGTCATGGGTGCTGTGAGATGGGCATTACTGGCTCCCAACTAACAGGCTACCTACCCCAGAGGCTCATATGTATATCAAATGCAATACTTTCTAAATGAAATTTTTCAGTTAGCTGCTGAATCTACTGTGAATCTGTTGATTTTGACTTTCTTCACTCTGCACCATTTATACATTTTATGTCCCAAGCTAGAAGCTTGTGAGTCATTACTGATGTCTTCCACACTTCCATCTACACTTAATTGGTCATCAAATGCTTTTATCTCCTTAATTAGGTGAAATGATTCCTAATTAAGGTTTTTCATGTTCATCTAGTCAGTTGTTAAAACTTAATCAGCTCTTGCCTTAAGCTATTACAGTTGTCTCTACTGTGCATCTCTTCATCCAATCATGATTGACATAACTAGAAGATTTTGTCTTCCTTTAAGTATATTCATAAAGTGTTTAAGGCCTTCTATCAATGCTGGGGGTGGGGGATAGTTCAGTACTAAAACACTCACCTAACATGCATAAAATCCTGAGTCCAATGTCCAGCACTGTAAAAAAAAGTCTTCCATTGTTTTTAATATTTATAATTTTGTATCCATAAATCTTAATTTTCTTTAAATTACAATCTAGAGTAAACTTCTTAGCATCATTCTCCAGTCTCACACTCACACGCATATATAAACCCTTTTGGAAAGACTTGTGCAGTGGTCCTTTCTTATTTCTGTCCTTATCCTCTTTCTCACCTGCTAATTGGATTCATCCATCAAACCAAGTCTCACCTAGGACTCCTCAGGAAAACCTTTCCAGAGACCCACATGCACCCTAATCTGTCAACATTTTAGTTTCCCAGGTACTTGTTTACTGCTACTCAGTTCACTGACTTAAAGGTTATATTTGCCCTTTTTCTTTCCATCTGGACCTTTTAGAATGAAGTCCAAGCATTTTAAATTTTGAACTAAAAATCCAAAACATAATGATTTAACAATCAGTATTCCTCAAATAATGAGAGAAATGAATGATTCCTCGTTTAAATTATTGTGCTTAATTGTATTATATTTTAATCAAGGAAATATTTGAATTATAAATGTTCTAGAAAAGAGCTATAAGCAATATAAATACTCATTGAATCTCTTTTAGGGACATATATGTAAGTCTAATGAAACAATTAAAACTATTAAGATTATTTTTGAGTAATATTTAAAGCTATTACATTTATTATTTTGTATAGTCTCTAGTAACAATCACATTGCTAAGATGCTTTTATGGCTTTTGTTTTGCCAATAAAGAAAGAAAGGTATAGAGTTTTTAGATTATTTACCTAAAATCGATTTAGGGAGTTGGTGAAGCTAGTTTTAAGACCTTGGCAGTCTAGCTCCAATTACTCTGTCCAAAGAGAAAGAATATGGTTCCTACCAATGTATCGAAGTCAAGATCACATAAATTGAGAAATGTTAAGCAAAACAATACAAAAAATAAAAGTCAAACGTCTAGTCGTAAATAAGTGAAAACTGTGAACCAGTTTATAATATCGCACAAAACATACATTTCCTCTCTCTGAAACAAAGCATATTGGAACAGTGGCATAGCTATAGTAGTTTAAAAGAATTTAAGTAGGACAACAATCACCATCAACATAAAAAAGATACAGAATTCTGAGGGTGTTTAATGGTTTAAGTAATCTAAGTCAAAAATGTAAGTAGTTTTAAAAATGCATATAAATTAATGAATACTGTACGCACTACTACATAACACTGTATTGTTGCCAAATAGAAAATTTGGGCATACCATCAATGTGGTCCTTGATATCTGGGAAAGAATTGTATTTACATTGTATATAACCATTGATTATGTTTCAGATTGGCAATTATTATTAGTGTTTTGACAGAATTCTTCCAAAATTATATACCACAGTTTATAGTAATGACTAATGTACCTTTGTAGAGAGTGTATCAGCATGGATAAATTGATAAAATATAAAATGAAATGGAAAACATTTTTAAAAGCTCACAAAAGTATGACTTCTCAAATATTATATTACTTATTTTAGGATTCTTATTTTTGTATGTTTGAAATGTTGTATAAAATTAACTTTAAAATAGATATAAATATAATATACTGGAAATATTGCAAATGCTTCTTTCATTTGAATTTTTCCTGTGACAAATTTTTATTAGACACTAAAGGATTAGAAGTTAAATTCTAAAATAAGATTATTATTTTATTATAAGATAATTCTAATATGCTTTATATTATACTTCTATTGTATTTTAAAACATAAGATAGAATTTCTCAAATATTGATCTCTATCATTTATAATAACAACCTGATTTATTCTGTTAACTTAAATAAGCTTCGCTGCTGTTTAAAAGGCTGGGCTATATCCAGATTTACAAGACTGTAAAAAAGTATACTTTTCCCAAGTTCATTAAAAATAAATATATTATTGCAATAGAAAAGCCATATGACTTCACATTCTTTTTAATTTTTATTTATTTTTAGTCTCATTTTTTATTTATAAACATATTGAGAGAATAGTGAACATATAATTTAAATTCCAGGACAAGGCAAAACTTGGCATAACACCCACACTCTGATCATAATGGTTGTACACGTGTGAGTTAGCTTCTCATTGACATGTCATATTAAATCCAGACATAGCCAGAGGACAAAATGCACTTCATTATTATTGATGAATGTGAGTTAAAGAGGACATATGAGCTGAGAATTCTCAATAGCAATTAAACCAATTAAAATATTTTATCTTGATATTTATTTATTCATCCAGAGTAAACCTTTTTATATACTCAAAGCAAAGTGAATGGCACGAGTTGTTTGTAGCATCATCATCTGTCTTAAGTTCTTTTGTTGGCATTCAGATGGCTGTGGCTCATTGGGTTGTGTGGAGACACCCAGTTATATGATTAATTCCTGAATATAACTTCGGGCTATGAGATCAACTTATCCATTTGATTAAAAAACAGGCTTCCACAGAGATGCTAGCATTGAAATTGATGTTGGGGACTGTAAGAAACAAGATGTCAGTTTCATAAAAAGTAAAACAGAAATATTTAAAGAGAATGCAATACTGTACAAGTGTATGTCACACACTTCTAAGGATGCATGTGTGCACCCTGTTAGCAGCTAAGTGATTAAACCATGAAAGCCCTTATTTTATGCTAAATACTTCTGTGTGTATTAGACTAGTGCTTTTGTTTCAGTGTAACCATTCTATGTTTCCATTAGGTAAGAGAAGCTTGAATCTTCTTTGATAGATCAAAATGATCGAGTCAATTCCTGAATTCATTCTTAAATTTGTAATTTAATATTTTATAAAGTATGATTTGTATTTAAGAACAATGATAATAATATACCTAAGAGTCTTTGCAAATTAATATTGAATCATGAAGCCAGTTCCACATTTTGGAACTGCCGCTAGTTGGCAGGGTGGCATGTGACAGTGATTTAACATTCATGACTTTAATTTTGCTATTTGAAATTGTAAACTATTACACTAGAGTTCTGTATCTACCTTTATTAATTTTAGACACTTCTTTTAATCATTACATATTCAATAGTAGTATAAAATATTATTAAATCATTATTATAGTTGTAAAACCAAAGTGTCTCTTATGTTCACAGATTTTATTTTCTTCTCCTTTTCTAATAGATACCTGCCATCTGGTGTAATTTATAAAGTTATCCAAGAATCAATTATCTGTTATCTAGTAAATACAGCCTACACAGAATGATTACATTAAAAATGGGATATATCATACCCAAAACACAGACTGAAAAGATTTTTCAGAAAATTGGAGCATTCCTATTTGTACATTGTTTGCCTGACTCTTTCTGTATGTCATATAGAAACACTCACACACTTTCCCAAAAAAAAGCTGACTGGTGATTATGAATTTAATGAAGTGTCAAATGTAAGTAAAACACTTCATGTGTCTTGTATCTAAAGAATTAGTTTAAATATTTCTTTCAACGCAGTGTTAGTATTTGTACTGGCTTTTTTCCTCTAAAAAAGAAGAAACAATACCATTTTATCTAATGAATAGGTGATTTCATCTTGTTGCCAATTCAGAGTGTGTTATTCTTGTTTTGAAATGAAACACTTCTCACACAGTAGCTAACAGGATTACTCAGGCTAACACATGCCTTCAGAAGTTTTCACTTTTTAATGTGGATCCAGATAATTTTGATATGTGTTGATTTTCTATCCATATAATAAGATATCCATTCACCAAATATATATCTAGTGTCATATTATTTTACAGTGAAAGAAAATGTAGTATGAGCCACTTTTATTAGAAAGATAAATTCATAAATATAAGAAGCGAAACAAAGGATTGAAAGTATCATAAATGTGATGCTTACAGCACTCTAATTATTTTTTTTTCAAAATTGATGGTGACCTTATTAAAAGTAACTCTGGTATCTGAAAATCTCATTAATGTGTTAGTCCCTTTATTTTGCTGCTGAATTTGTTGACAGATAGTAATTGGGTCACTATATTGAAATGCCCCATGCAAGCTCAGAATTCTCTTGTGTTGGTTGTCATGACAACCATAGTGGTCGATTAAACATGCTCAGAAATTGGGAACTTGGGCTTCTCAGAATCTGCTATTAACTAGATCAGAAATGAAAAACATTCTAACTAATGGCAATTTGGACAGATATTTTTAAAAATTGTCTTGAGTGCTTTATTACATAGCATTAACAATATATATAGCATTAATAATATAACTTTATAACATGCTTAAAGCTGGATATTTAAAATCCAATCCGATGATGCAAAATGTAGTTTTGAATTTAAGTAAATTTTAAGAAGAAATGGTTGAAAAAGTCATAGAGTGCTAAGTAATCTATGAGAGATAATGCTACTATTATTCATAACAAATATAATTGCTATAAATGGTAATTTCTTTTTAGCTCTTTCCCATTTTAAACCATTCTGTGAAGTGCATGGCAGATGAGATCTGCAGATGGCACATGGAGGTGCACTGGCACACAGGCCCTGATCATGCTGCCCAGCACTGCTATAGCCAAATTTAGGGATGAGGGAGATGATGAGAGAACAGATCATTAAAGACAGAAGCAGGGAGCTGGATCATTGCTGATGATAGAGCTCACAAATATGTCCTTTTTTCCTAAGATATTTTAGATCTATTCCTTCACTTTAACAGCTATTAACATAAGGACAAAATTTAGAAGTGGTAAAATTAAAGTAAATGATTATAATCTTATGGTCCAATTATTATTTTTTTCTTTTTTGTCATCTTTTTCTTTGACTTCCTTAGACAATGTTTAGTTTCAGTGTGTAAGAATTGACAGTCTGGCAATAGTGCGTGTGTGTGTGTGTGTGTGTGTGTGTGTGTGTGTGTGTGTGTGTGTATGTGTGTGTATTAGCTTGATTTTTCTAACTAATTAATAAAAAGATAGACTATTATGAGACCCAAGGTTCATTTACCAGAACACCAAAAGTAAAACAAAGTAAAATAAAATGTCAAGATAAACCAGGCATAAGAGATTTATTATTTCTCCAATTCCATTATGAGCTAACACTATTGACAAATGAGGTAAATAAATGAAACATATTTAAATTTATTTGTTTTTATTGGTATCCCTATATTAAAATTCAAATACAGATGTTTTATTAAGAATAAACAGACTATAAATATAATCCACAAAAATATTTTTAAATAGATTGAATTCAATTCAAAAAGTTACTGTAGGAATACATTGTAAAATCAATATCCATTATAGCATTTTTGAGGAGAGATATTACAGATCATCTTCTTTCCACAAAGGGAAATTAATCTTCTAGGATTAAGGAACTAATTAGGGAAGGAACTGGGCCTCAAACCCTGAGGGCCCCATGGAAACGCAGACTTTTTATAACCTGCCTTCCAGTCCTACTGCTTTACATTTAAAAAGGAAATCATGGGCTTGAATATTTCTATTTTATATTTCTGTTAATAAAAATGAATTGACTGTTCATCATCAATTTAAGTCGTTTCATAGGGAAAAAAAATAACAATGGTTTGCCTTAATTTCAAGACCGCAAATACATGCATTAGTTTACTTTCTTCTTTTTTCTGAATTCATCCTTTAAAAAGCTTTGTAAAAATTCTTTCAACTTTTGCTTCAAGTCCATCCTTAGACTATACTCCTTTTCCTTGCTGTTTTTAGTCTCATATCTGCCGTGCTTTTGTAGTTTATAAACATCCTCTCTGTCTTCCATGTGCTTTGACTAGATTAACACATGCTAGTGATTAACTACAAAAGAACAAAAAGAGAGGGTGGAGGAGGAGGGAGAAGAGAGAGACCTGCATTTGGAAAGAGAGACCAGGAAGAACACCTGAAAAGATAGTCATCGGAGAAATTCAGGAGGGGCAATAATGAAATAGTGGAGAACAATGCTATTTTGCAGCTTAAAACTTCTCAATATATAATTCTATAAGTTCTGCTTCACATTTTTTATTAGAATGATAGCTAATTCATTCACCCTTTATTAGGTGGAATAAACTGCTAGTGTATGCTAGTTTTAATAAAAATGCTAGGGATTCAGCCATTAACCACTAGTAAAGAAAAAAAGCAGAAACATTCATGGAGCCCATTCTAGGGGAAATTTGAGTTTTATATAATGTGTGATTTCGCATATGAATACTTATATTTTACAAATGCAAGAGAAACAGATTTCATAAAAGAAAACCTGCATATATTAAATATGTATGACTCCAAGGGTGATGTCAACGAAGTAGATGGATACTTGGATTCAGATTTGAATCATAATTAGTACTTTGCACTTGTAAAATAGAATGAGGATGGGATTATTGCTGAAAATCAACTTTAAAATGATTATAGCTGAAAAAGAATATTAAGTAGAGATGTAAAGAAAACAAATAGGTAAGAGAGTAAATTGCCAAAAACAAAGACATGTCATGTGTTTAAATTGAGACACAATAGAATTTGCTAAAGAGGTAGTAGGCAGCCGCTTCCATGAAACAGTAGTAAGATAAAGTCAGCAGCCTTCTGTGGGAGCAGTGTCAGTTACACCTTTGAGTGAATCTTTTCACCTTTTTTCGTCTGTAGTCCATAAGATATTAAGCACATTGTTAAAGGCTTCAGATATATTTTTCTACTTGACATGTCACATTTTATGAAAGAGAAATTATTTCTGATGTTTGATCTTTGATAGCATAAGGATTTACAAAATAAATAAACATAAGGACATACAAAACCAAAGGAAGTATAGGCTAAAAGAAATGTAATCATTATGTCCTGCAAACATGTACTAGTAAAACAAAAAATGAGCACAAGAAAAAACTAACTCCCACTTTCTGGTCTTTACTGTTACATTTTCTGATGAAGAAAGAACAATTGTTTAGAACTGATTCGAGATGAGGGACATAAAGTGGATGGCGATACAGGCCAATCCAGTGTACTCTGCAAAGTCAAGTGATGCGATGGATTCAGTGGAACATGGGGAGGAACAATTGATGAGCAACATGTCAGATTAGTTCTGGAGGAGGAGGAGATTTTAGACTGATGTTACTTCAATTTGCTTGAGGGATAAGAAGAACCGATAGATATTGCAAGCAATACAGATGACAGAAAAAGGTGTTGTCATGAGGAAAAGATATTTTATTTTAGCTATTATGAGGCTGAAGTATCCCTAAGCACCGATAAGAATGACAACATGTAATAGGAAATAAGGCACTGAAAAAGTAAAGAGAGCAAAAGACTAGGAGAACGACCTGAGATTTTTCTCTCTAAAGCAAAGGTGAAAGTTTCAGCATCAGAATTTGTACAGACTCGCATTTAGGTAACTGCAGGAAGGCAAGCTAGTAAGAAGAGAAAGAAACTCGAACAAATGCAGACTGCTAAATGCTGTTTATTTTCAGAAATAAGACATTCCTGACCTTCAGAAAATGTATTAATGGTGTCTACATGATATTTTTAAGAGAATTTCAATTCTCAATTCATGAGGTTAGTATCCCAGTAATTTTTGATGGTGTCACTAATTAAAAACTAATTAAAAACTTACGTAGAACTTGTATCTTAACAGATGTCACTGTTTGTTGGAACACTCTGAGAGTAACAAGTTGGAAAGCATAACTCTTGTTTCTCATGTCTTTTATTTATTTATCAAAAGAGACATTGAATTCTATATTCACCACCACACTACCCTTCTGTTCTCAGTGGACTGAGACAACAAACTTGCTCACCTTCTTATCCATTGTACCCTGCATAATTGGTGGGTTGGCTTGTGGCAGGTGTTCAGTGATGAGCTGTTGAATTAACCCAAATTATGACTTGGGTTAAATAATGACTAATCCTATTAGTCATTGTGTACAGTGTGGTCTTACTTGCATATATTCTTCAAACTCTAAGTTAATTTCTGGCTTTTTATTTTACAGGAGGCATTTTAATGATCCATGTGAATCCTACAGAGATACATAAGTAGTATGAATGCAAACGGTTGAAGAAAAATAATGCCTTTCAGTTTTGGATAAGAGAGAAGGAAATTAAGAGAAAAATAAGTTTGGGTGACTTTTAAGGGAGTATAGGAGAGATGAGAATAATAACTATAACACAAGTTAAAATTCATACAATGACGTTACTCATTTCATTCTTACAGCAACTATAGGAGGTATGATGCAAAATTAACTACATTCAAATTTAGTGGCTTACGACAATATTTATGTATTTTTCAATCTCTCGTGGTGGTGAGCTGTCTGATTCATTTTCTTCTTAGAGCTTCTGAGGGCTGATGGGCTGAAATGTCTAAAGGCCTCATTTGATACTGATCAGTGGCTATGCGCTCAGCAGAGATGGTGCCAGAACACTCTGTGTGGCCACTGCATGGCCCTGGGACTTCTAACAGCATGGTCGTTGCACTCTGAGAAGGGACATAACCAGACCAAGATTCCTAGAGAGCCATACAACTGGCACGATGCTTCTTACGGTCTGGCCTCAGACATGAGAGGGTAGATTTATGAGGATATTAGTTACTTAGTTTTGTAGTTGATTAGTGTAGGAGCCAGAAATCTAACTTGAGGGAGTTCATTGTTAAAGTCTATTCGTGTGTGTGTGTGTGTGTGTGTGTGTGTGTGTGTGTGTGTGTGTGTGTGTGTGTGTTTAGTACTGAGGATTGAACTTAGGACCTTGTGTTTGCCAGGCAGGTGCAAAGTGCCTCTGGGCTACATCCCTGGGCCAAAAGTTTATTCTTATATCATAGGACTCGTACGCTGACAATAGTATTCTAGTCTCTTCCTTTTCACTTTCTCTCTCTCACTATCTCTCTCATACACACATATATGCATACACAATATATTAGTTATATTGTATATTTAGAGTTAATTATGGTAAGGTCTACAATTAGAGTAAAACTTTGTTTTTGTATAGTTTGAATTCATATTATTTTATTTATTTATGAAGTCAAATTTTTCTTCAGTAAATTTGTTTTGAAATAATTTTAAATTTATAAAAATTTTACACAAATAGTACACAAAGTTCCAATATACATTTCACATAATTCCTCCTTATGTTTATTTAGCCAATATACATTTATTAAACATTGATAACTACTCTCCAAATAACTACAGATTTCATTTGTTAAACAATCTTAGTAAAGTCTTGAGGTGGGTGAGGAAAATAATTACCAAAAAAAGTAAAACATCTTCTTTATTTTTACCAGATGGGAGAATCTCCTTGAAATAAAATTTGAGTAAAATAATGAGAATATTAAACTCTAAATAGCATAATTGGAAATAAAGATAATTGATGATGATGGTGACAATTCCATCTGGAATACTGAGCCCTCAGCACTCAGAGTGATGGATATGAGTGCTTCAGATATAGTCTTGGTAAGGAAACAGACTTACCAAGTCTGCTTAGACTTTGTGTCGAGAAACCTGATTTCTCAGGACTCTCTGCTTGTGGTCATTATGCTACCTGGTCATTTAATATTTATGAAAGTGGGGATGATACTGTAAAGCTATGCCTTTAAAAAAAGGTCCAAAATTTATAGAGGGGAAGAGATTTGAAGTCAGTAATAGAGTGGTTATAGCAAATGACCTTTTATCTTTTAAAGAATCATATCATTAATAGAACAGCAGGATGTGATGAGATTGGCTGGAGCATCAGCAGAAATTGCTAACCAAGAACTGGTAAAGCAATCAGTGTAGGAAGAACTCAAATTGTCTGTTCTGATCTTTTGTAACAAGGTGAAAACTAGGACTCACACTAGGAATTAAACGACAGATGATAGACGGTTTTTTAGTCTGAGTGTCTCCTTAGGTCAAACAGTGTCTGTTTTATACAGTGTCTGCAGAGTCCCAGACTTCCGAAATGTGAAAGTGAATCTCAAGTGAAAGGTCAAAATTGTCAAGGAAGACTCATGTTTAAATTGTGTGCCAATCACTTGGGATAAACAAAAGCCCCAAATCATGGTTATCATACAATAGACAGTTCTTTTCACAGAGTTAGAAACCTGGGGTTAATGCAAGTGATTTGTCTAAAATTAGAGCAAAGATACAAATACTGTGTTTTCTAACTTTATGGTGTGTTTTCCATTGAATCTGGTAATATCTCTAAGTTACTGTGTTATTAAAGTCTTGTTATGCTTTGCAGAATAAATGCAAATTTATTAAATTTGAATTTGTTAAATTTTTCATAAGAAGTAATTATTTATAAAGTGTGGCAAATTAGAACTTATAAATTTTTTCTTATCTTTACTGTAATTATCCTTTCCTGTTTTCTTACCAAGATTGTATGAAGTACGACACTCAATATTCAGATTGGTGTATCTGTTGTAAAAATGAGAGAATCCAGGATTTAAAATTTATGACACTTAATAGAAACACTTTAAAATTTGTTAGCTAATCTTCAGTGTGTGTCTTCAGAGATGTGGATAAAAGATTGTCTTTGATTAACCACAGTTATAGTAACTTCTATCCTTCAGAGTTGTGAGACCCGAGACACAAGGTTGGAGTAATGCCTACAAGGCAAACACATATTCATGTCACTCCATGTAAAACAAAAACTAGACAAAAATCATCAGAATTTTACACAGAGATAACAGGTGGAATAAGTTCTATGTTGAAATATCATGTACTTTTGAAAAGAATCCATCAACCCTGCATAGAATGATTGAGAGGATGGGCAGTATATATTATAAATACAAAACATAACAGAAATCATTCCATGCACATGATATTTCTGAAGTATTTTTTATAAAGTAATATTTATGGGGTTTATATGCCCAAGTGGTTTAAAATGAATACAGGAAGCTCAGTGGTTTATTTTTTAATTGATTTTATTGGTACATTTTATATATACATTATAATCACATTCAGCTTTGTACATTTGTACCAGTAGATGACATATTTTAATTATCACTTTTTCCTTTTCCTCTACCTTCCCTACAGTTCCCTGCCCCCATACACATAAGCTTTGTTTCCTTTTTTTAACTATCAAAATTTTTGTTGCCCTTCTTTACCTTCCCCTATCCCCTTTTGCAATACCTACCTATATTTTAGAACTCATTTACATCTTCAGTTTCTCATATCAGAGAAATGATGTGGTCTTTACACATCTGTGTCTTATTTATTTCACTTATGATTATGTCTTTAATGTACATCCATTTGAGTATAAATGATCAAATTTATCATTCTTTATGGCAGAATAACACTCCATTTTATTAAACACATACATACATACATACATACATACATACATACATACATACACACATACATATCTTTATTCAGCCTCCCAGTGATGAGTATTTGGGCTATTTATTTATTCTGAGTATCAAACCCAAGGTTTCTCTCAGCTACAGAGCTATATACCCAGGTTTAATTCGAGGATTGATCTTGCTGAATTGCTCAGGCTGTGTTCAGACTTTAATTCTGCATCCACACTGCCACTGACTAGCTCAGTGATTTTAATAAGCAGCATCAAGAAAAATAGTAGTGTTTACAAGGATCAGTAGAGCACTGAGTGAAGTAGAATAAAGATAGTACAGAAACATTCTTCCATTATTTTTCCAATCTTTTTGGAATTTAATGGATGCCTAGCAACTTATTTTTTTCTATTGGTTTAGGAGGTTTTCTTTGCTGTCATCTTAAATACCAAGTCTAGCAATAAATGATGAACATGGATGATATGACAAATATCAAATTTGGGTTTTAACTAGTACTTAGTACCTTAGGATCAGGCTAATATTTACATCTTATACTTAAGTATTCCATTCCTTCTTGGGATAATTTTTCCAAGAAGACACTTTTACCCATTAAAAGAAAAGCACACAATTTTGGGGGGTTAGCCATACTAGTAATTGAGGTGTAATCTGAAAATTTTATTTAGTAGTACATGTCTATAATGCATAAAAATCATTAGTATGTCTTTAATACATCGTCCACATTCAGAACTCTGCTAAAGCAACCAGTGAACTAGTCCAGTATCACACACCCATGATCTAAAATGGTGCATTCATGATCCAAAATGACACATCCATAATCCTGCCACTTGAAAACACTTCACCTGTAAATGATGAGGCTTTGGTTTGTTTTGGTTTTGTTTGGGGATGGGGTCTCTGTGTAGCTCAGATTGGCCCTGAGTCAATATGGAGCCCAGCATTGCTCAAACTTTTGGTGAACCTCCTGCCTCCAGCCTCCAGCTTCCTGCTGGGATTACACACATGGACCACCATCCTTGGCTGGGGCTATTTTTGATAAAGACACAAATTAAATATATTTTATCACCACATCTGGTTAATATGTGAGACTCATTATTGGATCTAATCTCACAATTATTAATTACTAGTACTGGGATTCAAATTTAAAATTCTCTTTCTTCCAAAGCTGTGTTCCTTCCTCCTATCTCACATTTACTTATCCATTCCTGCTGCAGTTTTCTTTCTCTCCTATAGCTATAGATGTTAAGATAGTCAAAGTTAAAGGGGGGATTTGTCTAAAGTTTTTTTTTTGAAATGAGAAAAATACACTTAGCTTAAATAGTCCTTGCTGTCGGAGTTTGATTTTGATATGCTGACCTTGGCAACAGATAATTCATAGACTTATTTCAAACTGGGTTTCACTATTTCAATGCAAACATATTCATTTTCCCTTTGTTCTAAGACCCCCACCTATTTCATGTAGTTCTCATATGTGTGTTTAAAAATACTAGGCTAATTTGAAAACATGATAAAGATTGGATGACTGATGTGTGAAATTGAATAGTAGACTTCATTTAGGAGAGTAAAGCTGTCCTAGGACATAAATGTACTGTGAAACTAAAGATTATTGAAGTGGAGATTGTCTACAAGTGAAACAGAATTCTAGGGCCGGCTCTTCCTAGCTGTGCTTTCCCGATCAGTGTTGACTGTATCAAAGGCTGAGTAAGCTGAAAGATGCTCAGATCCCTCGCACACCTGACTTTTTTGGCTGCCGCTCAAGTTTTGACCTCATGAAGCTGCACAGTTTGCCCTTTCAGCAACTGAGTTTCGGGTCCTGTTTCCTGATGCACTTCCTGCATCCAGGTCGGCTATGTCTTTGTTTGAGAGCCAAGTGGCATGAGACATTAGCGCTTAGTGTCTGTTACATGAAAAATGCACATTAACCTAATTTTCCATAGAATTTACATATCAATTGACTTCACACGGGGTGAGTCAGTTCAAAGTGGGCCACATTTAGGA